>VMBQ01012624.1:4519-19007 GCA_007657795.1 Dreissena rostriformis
GTTTCAATTATGGTCCTCTTCCAGTTAGAATATGACTATATTACCTTGACCTTATTGAATATGAACAATTTCCCCATGATGGCTTACTTTATACTGTCAAGCACTTGAATAGTCAAGCGCACTGTCTTATGACAGCTCTTGTTGAAGTATATTGGTTAAGAGCTTACAAAGATGTCATTGTTGTTGTGTGTGACAGTGTGACCCGTAACTACCTGGACTGGCTGACCAGCCTGCCGTGGGGCAAGTACAGCAGCGAGAACCTGGACCTGACCCGGGCCAACAAGATCCTGGAGGAGGATCACTACGGCATGGAGGACGTTAAGAAGAGGATCCTGGTAGGAGAACACCTCCAGCAGGGGCCTGGCAGAAATATGTGCATCGCTCTGGGAAAACTGGGCTTAATACATGTGCATAAAGTGTCGTCCCTGATAAGCCTGTGCAGTCTGCACAGGCTTATCAGGGTCGACACTTTCCCCTTTTTAATTTTTTTTTTCTTTAAAGGAAGTCTCTTCTTAGACAAAATCCAGTTAGGAGGAAAGTGTTGGCACCCTTGACACACATGGATTTAGACCAGTTTTCCCAGAACTAGACTCATTGTTTATTGAGGTTACTTCTCCACATTGACAGTTGTAAATAGTGCCACAGTTTTAAAATAAGTGTGTCAGAAAATAGGATAGTTGCTCTACTTCTACATGCCTTTTTTTGTTCGGTTGTATAATAAACAATGCAAAATATATAGTTATAATTCCCATTAATAAGAGGGGCTATACTTAAATCACCATGAATTTATTTTTGTCTGTCTATCCATAGACACACACTTGTCTAATGAAGTACAAAGTGGTTCATGTTCCATTTCCATTCTTGTATGTTAAAAAATTATAAAGTTTTTTTTTAAACTGATAGTTTTTATACAATGAATTAACAAACTTGTTTAATATTTTCTTGCAATTTCTAAAAAAGTACTGATGAAATTTTAACTGAAACTTGTTGTTTTTATAAAGGCCAATGTGAGGATTATGCTTTTTGTTTTCGTTTTTTACCTGAGGTCAAATGTCGGGTCACTGTTTCTAAAAATAGATCAGCTTTTTTATTGTAACAACAAAGTAGATTTTTTTAAGGACAACCTAATACTTACATGTACCAGTTATTTTCATATTACTTAGATCTACCAATGAGACAGAATGTCAGTCAGCAAGATCCATAGGGGCTCAAATATCATTCATTTCTGATGTTTGCCTGAATTACAGATATGTTACTTCTTGCATGCCATGTGATGTGTTTGTTTGATGTCTGTCTGCAGGAGTTCATAGCGGTGAGCCAGCTGAAGGGGTCCACCCAGGGGAAGATCCTGTGTTTCCATGGGCCCCCGGGCGTGGGGAAAACCAGCATAGCCCGCTCCATAGCCAGGGCTCTCAACAGACAGGTACCACAAACATGGCTGGGGCCATATACACTTGTTACTGATTTATTTTACTACCACAAACTTTGCTTTCCTTCGCTTTGTTAAAATTCTTGTCCTCGGAACAACATCCTCAGTTTTTGTTCAATGAACATTATACTTGAAATACATCATATTCATATGGAGTGGAAGTGGGTCTTCTTGGGTTCAAAAACAAGGTCACTAGGTCGAATTAATGAAAAGGCTTTTGAGCACTCAATGAGTCTCATTTATTTGTGCAATCTTCATGAAACTTTCTCTGACCATTTGTTCTACTGATTTCTACGACAAGCAATATGGTTCTTGTCCATTTTAAAAACATGTTACCCATGCATTATTCTTTATATGGCTAACTTGAAACTATTTGAACGCTCAATAATTCAATCTTTTGACCCACTCTTGAAACTTGAAATATTGAACAATTGCATATATCTGGAGTTCATCATTGTTTGTTAAAAAACATGGATGCCAGGCGTTGGGACAGTTTTCATTATAAGTCTAATCTGAACACTGCCTGCTTAGAACAGTAAAGTCGCTTAGGGTCTCACCTGAGCACCTTAGGGCATTTGGCTCTCTTGTGTTAATCGTACAGTGCATGGCTTTAACAACATAGACTATATTTGTTAAATATGACATTAACATACACCATCAACAAGAATCCTTTCAGCATAATTGGCATTCGCAAACTAAAAAGAAATATCAAAATCCAGAAAGTTTGAATGAAAAAAGTACTTGGTATAACATCAATTTCCCATGTTTTGTGTGTTTAGTATTTCCGGTTCAGTGTTGGGGGCATGTCAGATGTTGCTGAGATCAAAGGTCACAGGCGTACGTATGTGGGGGCCATGCCTGGCAAGATGATACAGTGCCTCAAGAAGACCAAGACTGAAAATCCCTTGGTGCTAATAGATGAGGTATGCAATACATAGATACTGTAACAATACATTGTCAGTGCATGGCTTTTTCGTACCATTTTGAGATTATGATAGATAGATGAACTTGGGAATTTTAGCCTCAATTTACTGTAACTAAGGAAAAAAGTTAAATTGGTTGATTAATGACCTTTGAATAGTTATCAATATTGATTAAAAACATATAAAATAGAGAAACGGAGAATGCTTAACATAAAAATATCAGTTAAATTGACAGCAATAAACTCGTTATTTCTATACTGAACAGTTCTATCTTCAAACATCTCAAAGTCAAACCATCAATTGGGTATTTGGGGACTGGATTTGGGAAAAAATACACCTTTTGCCATTGGGAATACGACCGAATAAAAGCTCCAAAATCTGTAAAAAAAAATCCCAGTAATGGAAATCAAATCTTATTGTATACAATCACGTCAGCTATCTGTTTCTCACATACTGTGGTGTGTTTGTCAGGTGGACAAGATGTCTCGGGGCCACCAGGGGGACCCGGCGTCTGCCTTGCTGGAACTGCTGGACCCGGAGCAGAACGCCAACTTCCTGGACCACTACCTCGACGTGAACATGGACCTCTCCAAGGTTTGTCACACCTTATTAACTCTGTCAGCTTCAAGTTGATCTGTTGTTCAAAGGCTTGCCTTGCACTTGATGAACGTATTATTCCTTTTAATTATCTTCTGAAATTCTTGTATGAAATGCATGTAATTAATATGTAGATTGGATTTTTCTTTGGAGCTTTTTTTTGCAGGCTTTCTTCTTTTACGGTGTCAAGTTCATGTGTCTCAGGCAAGGATTACCTAAGCCTGTGTCCATACATCTCATACATGTGTTTTAGGTGCTGTTTATCTGCACTGCCAATGTGGTGGACATGATTCCTGAGCCTCTCAAGGACCGAATGGAGCTGATAGACGTGTCTGGCTACGTGGCAGAAGAGAAACTAGCCATCGCAGAGGTATGAGACAACAATCATGGCATTGATGAACTAGCATTCAATCACTGTTCACTTTATGTATATTTATAGACTAGAAATGGCATTGGTTTAAGATTGTTGTTACTATGGGTGAGTGAGTTATCTGTGTCAGTAATGTAACCTTATGTGGTATGCATTCCAGAAGTACCTGTTGCCCCAGGCGCGGGAGCACTCAGGCGTGAAGCCTGAGCAGGTGCACCTCGCCAAGGAGGCCCTGCATGAGCTCATCAAGAGCTACTGTCGGGAGAGCGGTGTACGCAACCTCCAGAAACATGTAGAGAAGGTGAGTGCTCCTTCTGGTTAACGGACGACTTATATCACAGTGATTGGGGGGTTTACTCGTTCTGGGTAACGGACGACTTATATCCCATTGACTGTTTACTCCTTCTGGGTAACGAGCGACTTATATCCCAGTGATTGGGGGGTTTACTCCTTCTGGGTAACGGGCGACTTATATCCCAGTGATCGGGGGTTTGAATGTGATAGTCTGCTGAAAATAATACAATATCAATATCAGATCATAAACCCATCCTTTACCTTTAACCTTTCTAGGCAGGACTGGAAATAGATAGGCTGTAAGGCATCTTTTGTGTAAATGGTGATTTATATATAACAACTGTGTTCATGGTCATTAATGAGTCTGAAATCAAGAACAGTTTTGACTCCACAATAATATCCTGCTAGCAATGTAAGAACTGTTCGTAATTTATACACTTGTAACTGTTGATCGGTGGTGAGAATTCTGTAGGGCTCAAACATAAAACACTGAGCATCACATTGATACAATTACATTCTTATTGAACTCGTAAGAACTATTTGCTGATACAATTACATTCTTATTGAACTCTACAGAACTATTTGCATGAATTAGGGCAAAATTAACTTAAATTTCATTGTCTTCTTTGTCTATGTATACCAAGCTTCTGGTTATCTTAGAATGCCTTAAGACTTTGTATATCACATTTCAGTTATATTTCTGCTATCTAGAATGTCCCATGCAGTGCTAATTGAGCTCCTGGTTTGCAGATTCTGCGAAAGGCTGCTCTGAAGATTGTGTCCGAGGGTGTGGAGAGGGTGGAGGTGTCGCTTAGCAACCTGCATGACTATGTGGGCATCCCCAAGTTCAACCGTGAGAGAATGTACGACGTGAACCCACCTGGCGTGGTCACAGGCTTGGCATGGACAGCTTTTGGTGAGATTTTACACTTTTTACACTAATCACTTAAGTCTGTTTTTATGCCCTCTTTAAAAAAGAAAAGGGGGTATATTGTTTTTGGCCTGTCTGTCTGTCCGTCATTATGTGTGTCTGTCTGTCCGTCTTAAAACTTTAACTTAGGGTAAAATTTTGTCATAACTTTTGCATTATTGATGACAGCATCTTGATACTTGGCATGCATGTGTATCTCATGGAGCTGCACATTTTGAGTGGTGAAAGGTCAAGGTCATCCTTCAAGGTCAAAAGTAAAAAAAATCAAAAAAAAATCAAAGTGGCGCATTAGGGGGCATTGTGTTTCTGACATACACAACTCTTGTTTTAGGTTTGTTATCTGAAATAATGAGTAGATCACTATTGATTATTGAGGCTTTAAAGTCAATGTTCATGGTCAGATTTGCAGAATCTTGTTTCTGTTTTTGTCAATGTGAATCAGTAGATATAATACCTCATACTAGCAAACTAAATAACCATTACTATTATTAGAGTAAAATTGGCATTTGATGATTTACATCCCTGTGCTTGAAATAATACCAGGGGAGTAAAAGAAATCCTTGCCCACTCGCATACCCGACTTAAATTTTGCTCTGGATGAGTATGATATCCAAAATACTTGCTTGATCAGGCAATGCCATTTTTAGAGCAGTCAGCGCTTTGGTTTTGTACAGTGCTTGCATCTCCTAGTCAGGTGATTAGATTGTGTAGCTATTTAGTACTATTTAATGCATGTGATAAGACTGTGAAGCTATTTTTTTTGTACTATTTGATGCACTAGATTAGACTGTTTAGCTATTTAGTACTATTTAATGCACGTGATTAGACTCTGTAGCTATTTAGTACTCTTTAATGCACGTGATAAGACCGTGTAGCTATTTAGTACTATTTAATGCACCGATTATACTATAAATAACTTAAACCAGTCTACATGTGGGGTTAATATTTGCATAGACAGCATTTATTTTGCCGACACATGTAAAAATCTCCAAACAATTTGATATACAATTTATTTGGACAAATTTGTATCTGTGGATAGAATAGTAATACACATAGATTAGTATACTAAATAATTGAAACTGAAATTAAAGGCGGCCACAAAGGAATATTGGAACATGATTTTGTCATCTGGTAGCCCTGTAGGGCATTTGGCTTTTATTGTATATATCACCTCTGAATTCTAATAGTCATTATTTTGGCTGTTCGGTTAGCGTAGTGGTTGGTACATGCGCTTTTCACTTCTGCAACCCCGGTTTAATTCCCCGTTCCCGGCGCATGTTAGTTCGGACCATACCGGACAGGTGGATTTCATCCGTGCACTCCGGTTTCCCCCCACAGCATAAGACAACACCAAATTTGAATAATTTTCAGTAAAAATTTTATAGCTAGAAATTGCAGCTTTATTTCAAAATTGGTCCCAACTTTCGTGAGTCTTGTTAGCAAATTAGGTAGGAGAGCTGGGAAAAACTCCAGGTCTTCACATTATGCGGTCCTGGTCCGGAAGGACCACATAAACTTCGAATTACGCACATACAATAGTCTTTATGCATGAGTGTATCATAGACAGTGTCTATTGACCAGAGATCAGACTGTATTGTTCAAGTCCATTGCAGGCGGGTCAACGCTGTACATCGAGACTGTGCAGAAAAAGGCCCTTGACCTGGCTGCAGACTCCAAGGAGAAAGGTGACCTGCAGGTCACTGGTAACCTAGGCGATGTGATCAAGGAGAGTGTCCAGCTAGCGTACACATACTCCAAGCTGTACCTGAGACGCATCGACGACAGCAGCCAGTTTCTGGAGAAAGCACATATACATCTCCACCTACCAGAGGTAATATGATGTGAGAAACATAGATAATGTTCTCCAATAGCTGAATCAATAGCCCTTATAAGTAACCAGTTATATTTAAAACAAGAATGTGCTGCATGTTCAATCATCCATTTTCATGCCATTCAATCACTAGGTTTTTCTAGGATTTTCAGTGGAGACCTAGTTTTTAACCTTATTTGACCTAAATTCAAACTAAGCCAAGATATGGTCAAGATCAACATTCTGACCAAGTTTCTTTTAGATTAAATCATAAATTCTAGATCAATAGCTTGCACTATTATTGGACCTCGTGACCAAGTTTTGTACCCCACTTGACCGGAATTCGACATTGGCCTAGAAATAAACATTCTGACCAAGTTTCATCTAGATTGAGACAAAACTGTTGCCCTTAAAGTGGTAACAAGCTGTAAGTTGACAATGCACGCCTCATGATGCCAAACTTGGCTCGCGTTGACAACTTCAGTACTAAATATTTAATAATTTGAGAAGTACAGAGGATTTGCTCATTAAACTTAGTGTACAGTGCAGTAAGGTTCATGCACATTTTTTACCAGATGTCAAAGTCTGCTAAATGTTGCTCAACATACAACAAACTACTTCATACTACAGGGACCTAGGAACACATGAGAATTTGGAATAATAATTTGATGCTGATGCTCTGTAATTATATAGACACATATAATGTGTACTTAATATTCTTCAAATGATAGCGGTTTGCACCGGTAAGAAAATTATAATTTCAATACTAATTAACACTGTCAAAGCCTTGTTATTGTAGACTCATGAAAAGTTACATCATTATTGGTTGTAGATTGTTCCAGCCTAGGCTAGGAAACATATCATCTAGTATTTAACGAGTATTTAATTTTAGTGATGGTTCCTGCTTTTCCCTAGTCACTCTGATTGTGTTTATATCTGTATCTTGTATTTGTCAGGGCGCAACTCCCAAGGATGGGCCCAGTGCGGGGTGCGCTATTGTCACTGCTCTCCTGTCTCTGGCCTTGAACAAACCCACCCGCCAGAATGTCGCCATGACAGGAGAAATATCACTCACCGGCAAAGTTCTCCCTATTGGCGGAGTGAAAGAAAAAGTTATTGCTGTAAGTACTTAACATAAAAATGTGCTTTTTTCTCAATATCTGTAGATACCATTTCATTTAGGAGTCCTTTGAAGTACTCTAAGCATATTCAGTTAAAATTATTAATTG
This sequence comes from Dreissena rostriformis, assembly GCA_007657795.1. Taxonomy (NCBI): domain Eukaryota; kingdom Metazoa; phylum Mollusca; class Bivalvia; order Myida; family Dreissenidae; genus Dreissena; species Dreissena rostriformis. The sequence continues at coordinate 12,103 of VMBQ01012624.1, forward strand.
TTTCTTCCTGGGAAATATGCTTACCAGTATAATGACTTTAGATAGATTTTATCCCCTGCCCGAGACATAAAATCATGCCAATTCGTGGCAGGATTCCACATAAGAAAAATTCACTAAGGAACATTATAAAATTATACCTTAGTTATATGAATTTTGAAGAATATGAGAAACATGTGATGTGTTCATATAGTCACAGCATACAATACGTAAAATCTTTGAAGCCTTCATTGCTTATCAAGTTTATTCGTCCGATACCGGTGAATCCGTAGCAAAATTTATGTTCACCCACTGTCTGTCCTCATGTCCGTGGTTCCGTCTGTCCATCTGAATCTGGTTCCAGCAATAACTAAAAAAAAATGCTCGGTTGATGAAACTTTGTACATGTGGATTGAGGCCATATAAGGAATATGACCGTTATTCAGTTTTTTCTGTTACTTTCTATATTTACAGGCACGTCGCTCAGGCATGGAGTGTGTTATTTTGCCAGAAGACAACCGCAAGGACTTCTCAGACCTGCCAGACTACATTGTTAAAGACTTGGAGGTGCACTTCGCAGCCAACTATTCTGATGTGTTTTCCGTCATGTTCCCGGACATTCAAGTCAAATCATGTAGCTGAAACTAAGACAATTTAGCATACGTGTCTGACTGGTGGTGTTCAGTTAATAAATTNCTGATTAGCCTGTGTGGACTGCACAGGCTAATCTGGGATGACAATTTACGCACAAGCATTTTGCCCAGTTTTGTCAGGACACGCCACAATTTTGATTAGTTTTTTGTATATATCAAGCTTGAATTGAGCCCTATCTAGGGTTGTATTTGGGGCAAGTGAGGTCAAGGTCAAGTCAATTGTTACTTTAAATGGAAAAATGTTCCTGTTTAATAACTTGGTTTCGGATGGAGCTTAATTGCAGTCTTTGTTAGAGATTGCACAATTACTTAAATATATGTAAATTAGTTAATTGTTGAAAACCTGTTTTTTTGGTATTACATGTACCATGTTTCCTGTTGATTCGGGTGTGTAAATCAATCAATGATTAATTTACTTTAATTATATAACACTTAATACTGGCAATTTTGAAATTAACTTCAGACATTTATTTGTTGTTGCTTTTTTTATGGAAGCAAGGTTTTCTCAGTGTAGCTTTTAGGATACCTTGTTGTCTGTTGTCCTTCAGTCCGTTGGTCTGTTAAGTTTTTCTTGTTAAGACTTCCCCTTCTAAATAGTTTGGCAGATTTTAATGAAACTTTACATAAAATGATTCTAAGGTCTAAATAGCTTGGCAGATTTTAATGAAACTTCACATTAAATGATCCTTAGGTGACCTTTTTTCAAAGTTATTTAAATTGTTTTGTTCAATTGCATATGTAAGTCACCAAAGCTTAAAACAATCTGTTAAATTACATGGGTAAGGGCTTAACATATTTGGCATGTAAGATCTTCTAGTGGTCTGCGATTGCAAGACCAACAGATTTGAAATTTTTCATATATCATCTTACGATGGTCCTATAGAAAGGTTGTTCAAATCGTTCCCCTGGGGTTTAAATTGGCCCCACCCTAGGGGTAACTTTTTCTAATAATATCTGTCAAAGTTTGAAAATGGTTGTGGTGAGTTGAAACACATGGCCACTAGGGGATGCATGTTTTCTTATATTGCTACAGTGAAACAGTGTGAACACTCTAGAAGTCCAATATTGATGAAACTTGCTTATAGAGTACGAAAACGGTTTTGGAAATATTACAAAAGTTGCTGGAATAGTTCAGTTCCCCAAAGTCTCGGGTGAGCGACGTACAGCCTATAGCCTTGTTGTTTATTTATATATTTGATTATTGTCAGAGTTTATAAGCTTGTTGTAAAGAATTATGTTGTGTATTGCTATTTTTCATTGTATGATTGTTTACAGTCTGTATTGACATATTGTCATTAGCGCAAAAATGCTAAATGTAAGAGATGCATGTACATACAAATAAACCGCGTCATAATAAACTCACATTTACATGAGTTTTGTTCATAGTTAATCAATATTCTGAGTTCAATGCCAGCATATGAGTTTGTCAATATATTCCAGCAGGACAGATGATGCACTTTTATTTTACTATTACTATTTTTTTTTCTCTACTATTGGAAGGTTAAGAATGTTGAAGGAAATAATATTGGGTAAGACAGGCTGGACTATTATTATTTTTATTTTTTCCGCTCTAAAGCCTCTTGTATTCCCTAATACAACCTTGTTGGAATGTTCAAGCATCTAAGTTATTTGCTGTAATCGGTAACATCGACTCGCTTTACACCGCTGCACACCGCTGCACGAGTTGGTTGAATGTCACCATATTGAGCACATCAGCCCCGCCTTGAAGATAAAATGAAACAACAAACTAGGTCACAAACTGAAAACGTCCGTCCTCTCCCTCGCCCTTAACAACACCACACACAACATAAAATTGACACACAAAAAACAGCTTAAGTCACCAAACTGAGTACATTGGTTCCCCCGCAATTAACAACGTAAGACTGTCAGTACGCAAATCGAGTAATGATGGATGCTGCAGTCGCCGGTTGGCAACACTTAAGTCTCATGCTTTATTATAAATCCCCGCGCTTAAAACAAGTGACGATAGTTGTTTACTTCGGCATTTATTGAACGCTTATCATGGTGCAAGACAGGGGTCACCCTGCTAAGGTAATCCGTCTTACTTCCCGTTTAACGAATTTAATTCCGCTTACGTAACATTAGCATCCTGTCAAAAAGTGCATTGTTAGCGTGAGTTTTATTCATGGGTTTAAAAGTCTGTATACTGAGCCGGTTTTTGAACAAAAAATCTCAGCTTATATATAAGCGAACATCGACGGGGGCAGGAGGTTGGCCGGAAATTACGCCGTCATTAAGACTTTAGGTTAACACAGTTTTGTATAATTGACATATTGTCTTTTGTTCTCGGCCAATCTTCATGGACATTACCACAAATGTGCCTTGAATTGTTCTTTGCCAAACATGTGCAAATGGTTCCGCTTCACTGCACAATAACTGACCGGCTAACTCAGTTGGTAGAACGCTGAACGACATTTGTGTCGTATTCTGAGAAAACTGGGCATAATGCATAAAGTGTCGTCCCATATAAGCCTGTGCAGTTTGCACAGGCTAATCAGGGACGACACTTTACGCCTAAACTGGATTTTCGCTAAGAAGAGACATCATTTAAACAAAAAAATCCATAAAAGCGGAAATTGTCGTCCCTGATTAGCCTGTGCGGACTGCACAGGCTAATCTAGGACGACACTTTACGCACATGCATTATGCCCAGTTTTCTCAGAACACGACACTTGTCATTTACTGTGCACTTTGTACTGACAACCCAGCTTTACCCAGAAGAGTGGCGAGTTGGTTAACTGACCGACATGATATTACTTAAATAATGTTGTAAACGCTCAAACACTCAAATCAACAAACAAACACTGCATAATAGGGCTGCCGTAGCTTAAAATAAAAGTACATGATGGTTCGAAGTCGCGTTGACCGCGACAAAAACTTCGAGCCAACCGATTCATACTTTTTTCTTCTGTGTACAGCGTGCATTTTAACCGTATTCTTGTTGCGTAAAAAGCATTCTACTTATTAAACATGAAAACAAAAATAAACAGGTCAACCGTTAAATTATAAAAATAGTGTGGAAAATTTAACACATATCGATAAAAGAGCTTCTAATATGATTGTTAAGAAAATTGGCGATTTAAATAAGCAGTACAGTGCCACGTATGAATAAGCAAAAGTATCAATAAAACAATAAATATTAAACACAATTTAAAGAAATCAATACAAGGAATATACGGGTCAAATTATTAACACATGTTTATGTAAAAAAGCATAAGACGTTAAATTGAATAATTTGTATTGAGAAATGTCTATTTGCAATGTGTTCATTCGACTTTGTCAATTCCTTCAATGCAGCTGTAAGTGTTTCCTCGTTTTCCTTACGATTAATGATGTCGAATGGTGGGCGACAATTTCAGAGGGTGAGTTCTTCGTGGGTTCAGTAAAAGCGAACGTTCGCAAATGACCGTGTGTTTCGTTTCGTATAAATCACTTCTTGAGCGATAAAAATCGCCGTGAATGTTTACAGATCGTGGATCNCGTGTGGTTTCAGCGCTATACTTTTACTCTTAGGATCAATGGTTCGAGCCCAGGTGGTGATAGCATTTTTCTTTCATTAATTTTATTCTTGTTTTATCATATATATTATATGTTTACGATGTTTACATTTATCAATTTAATGCATTTAATGACAAACTTCAAAACGTGCAAAAAATCTGTGAACATGTCCCTTTAAATCCCTGAAAATTTGGGATAACCTCTTTCTTTTTGCACACAAAAATATATGTTTAACTTCCATGAAGAGAATATAGCAGTTATCATTAACCGGTTTATTTGTATTACAAAGAAGTAACATTTTGCAGTCTATTACTATTTGTATAATTGCGTTTTTTAGCTATCGGAGATATCTTTAAGGATCATTAATTGTACTGCGTTACAATCCCTGATTAAATGAGTAATTGATTCTTCTGACATTTTGCAAATCATATTACTATGCGAAAAGCCCATTTAAAAAAGAAGTGAGTTTGTTTCCAATATTCTGTGGCTAAGCCTAATTTAATAGATATGCTTTTATGACCTACATTTTAAGTCCCCTTTATCATAATCTTTTGTTATAACTTTTGCTTTGATGTTTGAAGGCCCCTGTCACACAACTTTTACACGTTTATCATTTAATTCCTCTCAACCATCATCTCCGGGTTGTGGCAAAGAAACAACAGAACGATAATAAATTACAATGTCTGTTTCAAAACAAGTAATCATCATCAGCAGCAACAGACAAACAACTTCAGGTCACATAAGAAGTAGGATACTCTCATTAATTATATTCCAACAACACACAAAAACATCAAATGACGTCATAAAAAAAAATTATATGCATGGTTGATGTATTTAGAGATCAATTCACCAAATGTTATCTGACGTGGTGTTATCACGTTTATGCGGGTTAATACGGATATGATAGGATGAACAAAACATCACTTGTTCACTGAATAACTTCATAAATTGGTTTTAATTTAAGCAGATAGAGATAAATAAACCAAACATAAAGTACTAATTATTGTAAGAACTTATTATTTTTTTATTATGTTTGTCTTAATGTTATTTCAGAAAGCAATTTCTTTATCAGCATACTCTTTGTTATTACAATTTCTTCATAGAAGAATTTAAAGAACAACTTGAGCTTACACATTAAACTTGTCTTAGGCCCAATTAAAAGGCAGCCTTATGTCACATGACATGAGACACAATGACCTGTGTCTGATCTGTCCAATGAAATCTGTCTATTTCTTCACGTAACTTTGTGCATCATTTCACTATATCGCATTATTGGAAACGTGTGCTGAGGNTGCGCAAATATTACGCGAACATTCCAAAACAACCAGTTATAATTTTTGGTGTTATTGTGCTCCCCAAGTATGAAAAGTGGGGTAACTGTTCGAGTTTCGATGTTTACCGATATTAGGCATTTGCCTGTACAAAACAATGAAGGGTTCAAGTAATATGGAAGCTTTTCGATTTTTCCCTAGTACGAAAAACTGTTCTCTAAATCTGACAAATGGAACTAGTAAGCCGGAAAATGTGTAAAACTTAAGAAGTGTTCAACAACGTCAATAGATGTTTCTTGAAAGCAAAGCTTCAAGATTTATTCCAGAATAAATTAATCAGTGCAGGCCACCTTTCGCATTATGAGTATGTCAAATCTAGAGGATAAATACACTAACCTGCCACTCACCTGAAACTCATTTAGAAGTCATCATCTTTGATACCGCTTACATTTTTTCTCGCTTACACTTTAAAAGTTAGGTTAGTACGATTTATCCCCTGTATGACGTATATGTGTCGTGTTCTGAGAAAACTGGGTAAAATGCGTGTGCGTAAAGTGTCGTCCCATATTAGCCTGTGCAGTCCGCACAGGCTAATCAGGGACGACACTTTCCGCCAAAACTGGATTTTCGCTAAGAAGAGACATCATGTAAACGAAAAATTCCATAAAAGCGGAAATTGTCGTCCCTGATTAGCCATTGCGGATTTCACAGGCTAATCTGGGATGACACTTTACGCACAAGCATTTTGCCCAGTTTTCTAAGAACGCGACCCATATCTCAAGCCGTTGCTCATTATAAATGCGTCATAATATGAATATTAAGTTATATGATACATTTATCTAGGGGATAACATAAGTAGGAATATAGTACAATAAAAATTCTGCACGCCCTAACTCATATTCGGACAAAATGGTCTGATAAACTAGACATTTATAGTATTGGCCTAATGCTGCCGCTAATAAACTCTTAAGCGAGAATCGTAATACACGGCCGCTCGTTATACATCGACTTTTTCCGGTAAGATAGATTTATGCAGTTGCTGTGGAGGTCAGATCTAGTGTCTCACTGACAAAGGATTCGTGTAGCTTCATGATTAGGAATAGTATAGGAAGTTTTAAATGGTGATTTGACAACTGTAAATGTAGTGGTGATAAAGATGAACGAACACGTCTAGTTAAATGAAGCATTGTTGTAGTGGGCGTTTATTTGGAGAACTGCCATTAGGATTAAACATGCACGGAAAAACGTTTGGTAAGACAATGTTGTCATGCTCTACGCTATGTAATATTTCACGGCACGATCATGTGACGATGTCATTTTGAGGACAATAATACAGTCAAGTTACCATTACCGGATCAGTAGCGTAATAAAGTTCTCTGTTGTTCTCGTGAAAAGCAATACATTTTTCGAGGCTTCTTTTACGTCAGTTTGATAACGTATTACCTTTGCTGTTTCAGCGCATAGTCTTATTTTTAAACGCAGGCAA
>VMBQ01012625.1:0-18246 GCA_007657795.1 Dreissena rostriformis
TCTATAGGCAATACCATCTTCCACATCGTCGGTCTAGTTCTCGATTCGTTTAATCAAGAACGACAACTCCTACAGAGCTCGATATTGGTACCAGGAGTAGAGTGTGAAAAGGGTCCATTGAATCGGTACAAAATGAACGTGGTTCCGAAACAATTCAGTAATAGAATGTTGGTGCCAGCTGTCACTTTGATTGTTATAGAACACCGATGCAAGCTGTTATTGTGGCAGTAGAAGAACTCCGGTGCCAGCATCGCAAGCGAATAATGTCTCTTCTTTGTGACTTACAGTTATGTCGTCGTACCCTTATTTCAGAGTTGCATAGAGTGATAATGCTACGCAAACAGAATAACGAACCCAAGCTGATTAATCACAATAAATGAATAGCTGCACTTGCTGCAGTCGCATCATTTTGGATTTAAAGCAAACATCAGCATTTTCTAAGAACCCTATTTTGATTTTAGAAGTAAAGTACCGTCCAGGATCAGCCTGTACATTCCGCAAAGGCTAATCGGAATTCCACTTTCCACTTCCAATGCAGTTTCGTTAAGAACATACATTCTTGAAACNTCCCAGCATGCAAAGGGATAAGAGGTACGAGGAGAATGGCCATAGAAATAATAACATAACCAATTGCTGCATTTCTGAAAACACTAAGTGATTTTTTTTTGCAAATTATTTGGATTAATAAAATGTATATGCTTCAACGTTTGGAATGGTAGTAATTAAGGTAAAACTGTAACTGTGGCACATGGTAAGTAATGAGTTTTTATACCGACAAACGTAATACAATGTACATTTATCTACCTAATTGTATTTTGATCGGTTTTGTAGACCTTGTAAACATAGTGGTGTAATTTCGGATTTATTTATTGGTATTTATCGACAAAATAGTAGTGTAACAGCCAAAACATAATGATTATGTCTGATTGATATATTCAAACTTAAATAATAAAATCTAATCACCAATCGAGCTATGCATTCACGAAGATGGATATGACAACCTCAGACATTGTGTTCATTTTTTGTCAAATGTTACCCATATATTATTGCTTCAAATGTATTGACAATTTAGATAGATTATATACGTAAGCGTTGTATGAAAGGTACATGAGTGTTGGAAAATGCTTTACTTTGAAATTCAATCATGAGGCACACTCATGCTCGAACAACGGGGTCAATAAATGGGTTGATTGCTTGAACGTAACAAGAGCACCGCATAGCGGATGCCAACGCTCGGCTGTGGGTGCTTGGATTTTTTTTTATTTTTTTTTACCTTTGACATTGAAGGTCATCATTGACCTTGACCTTTTCACCACTCAAAATGTGTAGGTCGATGAGATACGCATGAAAAACCAAAAAAAAAATGGTTGACCTTTGACCTTGAAGGATGACCTTGACCTTGACCTTCACCACTCAAAATGTGCAGGTCCATGAGATACACATGCATGCCAAATATCAAGTTGCTATCTTCAATATTGCAAAAGTTATGGCCAATGTTTAAGTTTTCTGACGACTACGACGACGACGACGACGACGCGGAAGACGAGAGGGCTATGACAATACCTCGGGTTTTCTTCGAAAACAGCCGAGCTAAAAACAAGGGAGAACGTGTTTGCAAATAATTCGAAGACGAAAACGTTATTATAATTTTCTATATATGGAGAACATATATTCAATATGTTTTAGGACTTAATCATTATTTTTAAAAATGATTGCAGTTCGATTGGTTACTAGATTCTGTTTGAAGTTTATAAGTCGTGAACATAGGACCCACTACTATTGAAACATGGTCACTAATGATTTGCAAAAAAAAAAATACAGTAAAAATAGAATTATATATTATTGAAGACTGCATGTGGCGTTAAATGTATCTTTATATAAATAACATCCATTTACATGTACGCGCGTACATGCTAGCACATATGTAATTTCGTGTCACTGTGACAGGAAAGAACTCCGGTTCCAGCAATGCAAACCAATGTTTTCACTTCTTTGTGACGTCTTATTAAGCTGCTTAGCACTTATTCGAGAGCTGCGCAATACAATGGAGCCGCGCTCTGTGAATAGGGGGTTTAATACATGTGCGTAAAGTGTCGTCAAAGATTAGCCTGTGCAGTACTCACAGGCTAATCAGGGAAGACAATTTCCGCTTAAACAATATTTTTGCTAATAAGAGACTTTCTTTAAACGAAAAATATCATAACAGCGGAAAGCGTCGTCCCTGATAAGCCTGTGCGGACTGCATAGGCAAACATGTGACGACACTTTACGCACAGTATGCATTAAACCTTTTTTTCACAGAGCGAGTCTCAATTATGTTACGCAAACACAGTTATGCAAGCACCATAAATCACATAAGTGACTGGCTACGTTAAACTCTGTGGGAGCTTGAAAGCAAACATTTCCATTCTTCGAAAAACACTGCGTTTTTTTAAAAGCGTTTATTATGATAACATGTTCAATGTCAAGAGAATCTTGAAAATGCATATACAGACGTTCAGAACTTACATTGGCAAATTTTTAATAAACATGATTGCTTTAAATGTGTTGGTAATTATGAAAGATAATATAGGTAATAGTTTGGACGAGTGGTGTGTGAGTGTTAGCGATGCTTGACAGGCTCGAACAACAGGGGCAATAAATTGGCGAATGTATTGGACGTAGAAACTGTTTGCAAATCATACACCGACGAAGGTGTAATTTGAATTTACATTAATGGAGATCATGTTTGAGTTAATCTTAATTTTAAAAAGATAACCGAGTGCAATTCAGTTGATTTCTAGGTCATGTTTCATACTCATGTTAGCATATATGTATCGTGTTCTGATTAAACTGGACATAATGCTTGTGCGTAAATTGTCATCCTAGATTAGCCTTTGCAGTCCGCACAGGCTAATCAGGGACGACAATATCCGCTGTTATAGAATTTTTCGTTTAAATGATGTCTCTTCTTAGCGAAAATCCAGTTTAGGCGGAAAGTGTCATCCCGGATTAGCCTGTGCAAACTGCACAGGCTAATCTGGGATGACAATTTACGCACAAGCATTATGCCCAGTTTTCTCAGAACACGACTCATATACTCCTCCTGTTGAAAAATGGACACTCATGATCCGCTAACCAATTTAATTTCACTGAAGTTGGAATTATGTAAATAATGTATTATTGATAACTGCATCTGGTGATTAATATTGCCTTCAGATAAATAATGTCCATTCACATATGCGATTGTTCATGCTTTAACCAATAAAAAGCCAATTTGACGCAATCGCACATTACAATTATTGGCTTGCTGTCCATAAATTGTCTCTACAGGCGTAACTATTAACGTCAAATAAATCCAAAATAGTATGTATATAACTATATATTCATGACAGCAGGCTAATCAAATTGCATGAACGATTGATATAAATGGTCTAATAAAGCCAATGGAGTTTTGAAACACACATTTAATAACGATATACGTATGCGAGTAAATGTGGTTTAAAAAGCGAAATTAAACGTGGTAAGCATTTATTTCTCATAAATATACGCAACAAATATCTTTAACATTGAAAGATTAACAAGACGAATAAATAAATAAAATGTAAATTGAAGTGAAAAGGTCGATTCACAGAAGTAAATGTGAATGAGCAAAACGTAGAATTGCACATGCATTATCCAACTAAAGTAAATTAAATTGAGTCTTACGTCGATGTCCACGTGTACATTGTCAATATGCCATGATTGTATATGCTTAAACAAAACCGTCTATGTGTTCATCGGGCAGCTATTATAATGGTAATCAACCTCGTGGCAAGGTAGCGCTCAAAATGACGTGCCCTAGGGTTCCGTTATTTGTTGTTGACGGCGATGAAGCACCCATTAAAGGTCTTCATGGAGCGGTCCGACAGGCACTCGTACGTGATGTCCTTGCCGTACAGCACCCCGCAACTCTCGCACGTCTCCACGAACGCTGACATTGTGAACCCGCTAGGCACGTTCCTATAAGTTCAATGGAATATAAAAAATGAGCCTCGCTCTGTGAAAAGGAGGTTTAATGCATGTGCGTAAAGTGTGGTACCAGATTAGCCTGTGCAGTCCGCACAGGCTAATCAGGGACGACACTTTCCGCATAAACTGGATATTTGCTAAGAAGAGACTTTTTGTAAATAAAAAATACAATAAAAGCGGATAGTGTCGTCCCTGATAAGCATGTGCGGACTGCAAATGCTAATCGGGGACGACACTTCACGCAGATGCATACAACCTTTTTTCACAGAGCGAGGCTCAAATAAATGACGCCCGTACAAGGAAAAAAGTTACTTAGTCATTAAAAGTTAATATTAAGCTACATTATGTCTTTTGTAAGGGATAGCCTTTCAATACATACGCAGTGTTTTACTAAACAGAGGAACATGACTGGGTATATTACATATATATATATATGCCGTGAAAATGAGTTTTATTCTATACGCGTTTCAAACAAACAATTATAACAATTGAAAATGTATATTGTTAAGGTTTCAATAAAGTCATGCTGCGTGGTTTTCTTTTCGAATTCTGATATTGACGATTTGGAAATATCTTCACTTTTAATAAACACAATGGCCATTAGCTTCTGCTGTAACTATATTTTAGGATCAACATATTTGAAACAAGGACAGACGATATATTTGAACTAATATACTTTATAATACATATTCATCCGAAGGCCTGTTTCCTTTTTTCTAAACTATATTACAATTCACGATTATTTTAAAACAACAATTGTACTGGAAATTGTTCAAAAACGTATTGGTAGATTCGTAACGAAAAATCTATAATTGCAGTTTTTTTCCATTTGCAATTTGGAGACAGTTTAATATTAGTCATCATCGATTTTTTCCGGTCCCATCATTTCAATGCATAGCAAACAATTTAATCTCGCATATTCAGCCATAGGATTTAGATAGCCGGATTGAGAGAGGGCCGGAAATGGTTTGTCTGTGCGAATTACAATTATATGTGTTGTGCAGTTTTTTGAATGGTTGGTAATGATTTAATACTCTTAAAAAAAATAAAAAAAAAAATAAAAATCATGCACCGAGCCTGATGCAGGTGTGAATGTTATAAATTAGCTTGATAATGATATTGATAATTAACGTGAAGGAAATCCGTTACGTATAATTGAAAGAACGAAACGCGTATGTGGTATTAGCATAGCAAGAATAACACAACTCTGGGTATGCAAACCGTAAAACAGACTTTTATATTTTACAACGTCAGAAACACAGTACTTGAACAAGTCAGCGAGAGGTAAAAGGCATTAAATAAATTATATTTACGCCAGTTTCTAGCGTAAGCCCATACATGTATTGAAATTTATCACGAAAATAATCGTCTTACACTCACAATAAACTATATCGTCGTTTAAGTGATTCTTTTACAAAAAAAACATGAATGCATTTCTATGGACGGAATCGCGTTTTTTAACACTAATGCTTGCCGCTGCGTACCTGCGCACGTAGCTCTCGAAGGCGTTGGTAGCGCTGGGAGCTGCGTTATATGACGTCACACACAGGACGGCGAGGAGAAGGAAAGACATGAGTTTGAGCTCCATTGCGTTTGCGTTCCTGAAATATCGACGTGGGAAGAATCTCTGAAATATCCCGTTATAATTATTAAATACGGTTACAAATGCGTAAGTCTCCGACAATTTACTTTTTTTTTAATGGGGGGGGGGATTGATTTTTGACTTAAGTAAGAAATACAAAAACCTTATTGAAAGAAGACATCTGTGTTATAAAAAAAACTAGATTTAGTACACCTATTAAGTACTATAACAGGCAGTTAAAGTGATATAAACTTATATAAATAAAGGTTTCTTTTGAAGCAACGCACCAGACTGTCAGATAAACGTTTATTTTACAATCGGTCAATTATGCAAAAAAAATGTGCGTCAATGTTTTATATATACAAATAGCATTTTGAAATACTCTCAATAAATCTGCGTCGTTTAAATAATTTGACAAACAATGTTTTCGTTTTTATGAATGCTGTTCAATTAAAATAAAAATAACACAACATGGATACTTCTACGGTACTCGTGGGAATAAGCAATTCTACTATTACATGTAAATAATAAACAGTGTTATAACTTTATCCGTAATAAATAACATGTAAAAACTTGAATGGTTTCGAGTATCTTATATTAAGAAAACAAAATTGTTTTAAGCAAACGCAATAAACGCGGAACGGCCACATTAAGCTATATATACATTCCGAAAGTAAAACTAGTTAATGTAATTAGAGTAATGCTGTTATTTAGGAAGACACAATCAATTATAACAAGCCCATGCACTTAAATAAAAATCATCAGGAAATTAGTATAGTGTTTCACTTTATAACCCAGACTTGTGTAAATCCGTTCATATGAACGATTCAATGGTCATGGTGAACGCAGATCGGTGAAACGTGACTAGATGCAATACAGTATACTCGTAAGTTCAACGATACAACTTATTTAAAATGTAAAATAATTAATTCCGTGAATTAATGACTGCAACAAATCTAAATTATATTACAAATTAAACACATTTATATAAGCAAACCTTTCGAAATACGGTACTTCATTCGGTGTCGATTTCGTAACTTTAATTTTAATAATCGTAACGTTCCGTGTGAAATGAGCTTAAAAAATCAAAATATATCTTGTGTTATATTCTACCACATGATTCGTAAGAAAACAATGAAGACAATTTCGCACTCTGTCTTCATATATTATTCTATGTACTTAAAAACAGCAAGAACATAGTTAAATTAAAACAGCACCAACAAAACTTAAAGTCGTTAAATATGAAAAAATCAAATGGTACATAAAACGATAATTTAAAGAACGCCTACCCGTTAGTATCTGTGTGGTTCCTGATCGGTTTCCTTTGAGATTAAGTGCAGGAATTGGTGGTCATTTTATACGTCTGCCTGCCAGAAGCATGTCTGTTGTAATTAGTCGCCTTGACGATGTCTTCCATAGAGACAACGCACCAATTAGAACGAACAAAAGTCACATTTAGGTGTTTTATTACCAGTATTGGTAAATGGAGAGAGGCGTCAGTTTCGTCGAGAAAGATAAATAGGATAAATGTGTTTTAAATGGCTCAATAAACAATCTACGTCAGATGACAAGGTAAGGGCAACATGGGCTGGGTTGGGAAGAATTCACAATTCTATGGCACATAATGCGCATTATGCCGTACTGAATCAGCCACCACTCTACAAAACAGACGTCGTCGATTATGAAATTGAAAAGCGGATTTTTAATTCGCACATGAATTTCCATTAGCGTACAGCGTGATCTTTTCTGAAATTGCGATTCCTGTTTTGAAGTGGAAATCACACAGGACCAAGGAATTTTCAAAAAGCGGTGTCAGGTTACAATAAATGCCGTCTGACAAATTAAGTTGATGCCTTCCCACGCAATCTCCTGTACAACGGTTACGTGTGTAAGCAAGACAACTCTGATGTGAGATTGTTTTCCACGCAGTACCTAGTACTGATGTGAATAAGTCGTTTCATGCTCACGTAGTTTGACTCAAATACGAGTTTGTCCGATATGAGATACAAAAGACCAGACATAATCCCCGTAGTTCACACTTTATGCATGTGTATCTCATGGAGCTGCACATTTTGAGTGGTGAAAGGTCAAGGCAATCTTCAAGGTCAAATATATGGGTCAAAATCGCTAAAAAGTGGACATTGTGTTTCACAAACACATCTTGTTTTTTTTTTATATATTTTATTAAAGTAAATTTAAAGAAAATTCCGCGAACATGATGGAATTATGAGTAAATGTTTAGGGTAAAAACAAAAATCGGGGTCGATCGGGTAAGTGGAAATAATTTGTGAATGCCTAATTTTCGTGATGTTCACATTCCGAAGTAATACTTTTTTAGTTGCGTTGATCACTTGTTATATGCTTTTTGTATGGTGCGTAGTAAATGGCGAATATTACATAATTTTCGAGTATCGGTATGTTGTTTAGATCTCGTTCATTATATAAAATGGTATTCAACTCGCCTAGATTGCTCGTGAAATACAAGATCGCATAATTAACTCGTGCAATTAAATCCATAAGGACCATTACAATTATTTAATAATTACATACTATTGTCTGTGATTTTACATTTTCAAATAACGTGCCTGCTATAGGATCGCAGTAATACAGGGTGACCATGTACTGGAAAACATCGTGATAGGCAGTGGTAATACAGTGGCCATCCACTGGTAAACATTGATAGGCAGTGGTAATACTTGGTGGCCATCCACTGGAAACATCGTGATAGGCAGTGGTAATACAGGGTGGCCATCCACTGGTAAACATTGTGATAGGCAGTGGTAATACTGGGTGGCTATCCACTGGTAAACATTGTGATAGGCAGTGGTAATACTGGGTGGCCATCCACTGGAAAACATTGTGATAGGCAGGGGTAATACTGGGTGGCCACCCACTGGAAAAAATTGTGATATGCAGTGGTAATACAGGGTGGCCATCCACTGGAAAAAATTGTGATATTCAGTGGTAATATTTGGTAGCCATTTGAGTCTTTAATAAAATCAATAGCTGAATTACGACAAACAAACATGTCAAGTACTTTATTTATTCATACAAATGAACAGATAGCACAAAAGAGAAGTTGCTTCTTAAGCAACAGCCTGTATTCCATGACAGACATCTAACAGAGGATTACAGGGACTGTTATGAGATGCTATGTGCACATGTCCAGGACATTTTGCTTTTTATTGTATACAGATAAATCAACAATGTCACAAACATCAAAATTTGATATACCATCTTAGGGATTTTTATTAAGAATGAACAGAGGTACATGTTTTAATCCCATTCTAGATCACTAGTTGTATACCATCTGATTTGTCCAATGCTGAAATGACCAATAACAAGCAAACACAATATTGTTTCCACCCATATTAACTGAATCAAATGTTCTAGATGTGTTCCCTTTTTATGTAGACTTTATGTAGACTCAAAGTCAGGATTCTTCTTCAGTATAACAAAGCCCTCCATCACAGATGTCATTGGTAGATCTGAGATCCAAGTTAAGGCAACAACACAACATACCAAACAACCAAAAATAGCTTACACTTCATATTAAAATTGTTATATACAATTTCTATTCTTATAAAATTTCCTTTTTGTAATTTAAGAATTTACAATAAACAATTACACATGCATATGCAAAGTTTAAACGTACCTTTAAATCAAAGCATGTGATCAGTAACTAAATGCACTCACTTAACAACATTTAATATGAACCTCGCTATGTGAAAAGGGGTTTAAGCCATGTGCGTAAAGTGTCTTCCCAGATAAGCCTGTGCAGTCCGCACAGGCTAATCAGGGACAACACTTTCCGCCTTTATTATATTTTTTGTTTCAAGGAAGACTGTTCTTGACGAAATTCCAGTTTAAGCGGAAAGTGATGTCCCTGATCAGCCTGAGAGGACTGCACAGGCTAATCTGGGACGACACTTTAGGCACATGCATTAAAGCCCCTTTTCACAGAGCGAGGCTCATATATATTATATATTAAACGTCTATCAAGTATGAGATCTAAGCCAGAAAGGATACATTCATCAGTGGCCAGCTCTGCCCTCTCTCCATACGCCAGCAATACGGGTGTAGTATGTGTCTGGAAGCCTGTGATTGTCTTTGGCTTGCCTGCCTGACCAACAACATCCACCGCCTACACCAGAGGCAAACATAGAGATTTATACAAAAATGAATGAGCAGCGGGAATACTGGGAATAATGTGTTAAATGCATGTGCGTAAAGTGTTGTCCAATATTAGCCTGTGCAGCGGGCACAAGCTAATCAGCAACGACACCTTCCACTTATTTGGTATGGTATTTTTCCTTTACAGAAAGTCTCTTTTTAGCAAAAATCAGTTTACACGGAAAAATTCATCCCTATAAGCCTGTGAGGACTGCACAGGCTTATCAGGGATGACACTTTACACACATGCATTAAGCAATTTTTCCCTGATCAAGTCTCACATGCTAAGGATCTCACGCAAAAACATTCAGAAAACAGTTGAGAAATAAAAGGCTTACCTGGGCGGCTAACCTGATTAAGTCCGGCATCAAACCAAACAATTAAATGTAAACAGATAGATGCTTCTGAATTATGTTCATAAATTGCCAAAAATTATTCAATGTATGAACATTTCACAACTAATTTGGAACATAAATACTTACAAGAGCTATCAATTTGGTAAAAAATATGTTTTATAACAGAATTATAAAAAAAATAAATATTAAATAAAAGCTGAAAAGTGTAAATGCCATGGTGAAAAAAAAGAAAGGACACTGATTTTCTTATGTGCAAATTACAATCTCTATAACTCATTCGGTATGCAAGTACCTAGCACCTTACCGTGCCAACCCTTACTGCCACAGGCAAGGGGTGTAGCTCCTCGTCGAATGTTACCAACATCCTAGGCTGCATGGCTGACACCAGATGGTACAGCATATAGTGAGACTTCCCTAGGATCACTGCAAGAGACATGGGATGAAACACATACAGCGACATGGTATCATTAATTTACCATTTGCTTAAGTAACGATATGACTCAAATTTGGTTAAGCATGTCAGTCAGGACAGGGTGTTTTTTCTGTGGCTTAAGATCATGAAGGCATACTAGTCTATGGTTTTGAGTGCAAGTAATACATTTGTCTATAATGCAAATGTTGAGCTATACAAATAATTGAGAATATCTGAATGATTTAAAAATAAATTTGCTAGAAGCCTCTGCCATTTACGTTTAATCCTGCGCAAATATATGCATCTTTAAACTGCACAAACACCAACAAATGTCAAACCAAGATATCACATACAGTTTTTCACATCCAGACAGGAAACGAGGGCGGCCAGCAGTCCTGCCACAGCCACAGGGCTCATCAGTGTGCGGTCACTGTGGTAGGGGGACAGGGTCAGCGTGCCCTTGCCCAGGTGAGTGAGGCCCTGCGCCAGGCGCACCACAAACAGGTTGTTGGGGTCCTTGCTATGGTACACTGCCAGCTGACGTAACATGGCCGCAAGACGGGCATTGTTTGTTCCTGTAAAAATGATCTTCATCCTAGTGCCAAAACTGCAGTCATTTGTTTCCTACTGCAATATTTCGTGGTGCAAAATATCCCTGTGTGGAAATCAGACTAATCAAACCCAATTCCCAAAGCAGTGGAAAAAAATCAATTTAAATTTCCATTCCGCAACTCAAGTAAAAAAAAAGGTTCTAAATCTCTGAAATCTAGTTGGAATTATTATTGCAGAATATGCAGTCACAGTTTATCAGAAATGAAGTACTTTTTGCTTTATCCTTATTTATCTGTAAGTAAATAATAATTGTTTATTCCAATGCTCTAGTAACTTAATTCATTTACATTACATTACAACTCAACTAATTGCTAATTTACCTTAAAAACACCCCAAAATCGAACATTAGTGTCATGTTCTGAGAAAACTGGGCAAAATGCTTGTGCCTAAAGTGTCATCCCAGATAAGCCTGTGCAGTCCGCACAGGCTTATCCGGGACAACACTTTCCGCCTAAACTGGATTTTCGCTAAGAAGAGACATCATTTGAACGAAAAATTCCATAAAAGCGGAAATTGTCGTCCCTGATTAGCCTGTGGGGACTGCACAGGCTAATCTGGGATGACAATTTACGCACAAGCATTTTGCCCAGTTTTGTCAGAACACGACACATTATTTCTAAAATAAAACTAAAAATAGAACCACTTACCAGCACCTACAAGTCCCATTGAAAATATTGAATTCTGTGTCACTTCTGGGTCACTGTCATGGGAGAATTTACTGAGTGTATCCAGGATCTGCAGCTTAGGGTTGGAGACAGACAGCAGCCCAAGGGCGAGGGGCACAGCCCGACGTATCCCCACCTCCCCGTATCTTAGCTAGAATATATGGAACATGCATTGTACAATTCAGTTCCCAAATATTGGGGAATAATATAAGCGAAGGGGTACCATTCATTGATTTGTGTTGGTTTGTTTGCAATAGAACATGCTTCATGATAAATGACTAACAATAATAGTAAACACATTCAATTCAGATGCAATGATATTCAACATGCAAAATAAGACTGTAGCAGTTGTTTTTGTTTTTCTAACCTGCAAAACATAAATTTTCTTTTAAATCTCTCCATAATGGAACACAAGAAACATCTTTTACTGATCTGTCTTACCATGGATATTTAGTTAAATTCCAACTGGCACTCTTAAAGAAATTGATCTAATTTGTGATGTTCAACTTCTATTTTTTATGATAGAATTTCTCCAAAACCAAACACATGAAAGATCTACAATTCTCAAACTTTTTAATGCATAATATGCAAATGTGCATGTCCAAATGTAATTATCATTTGATGAAATTATACATCACCAATTTAACACATTTTCTTCAGAGTGCCACTTGGAATTCAAAGTATGCATCAAATCTAATATTGTCAACGACATGACAATTTTAGAATTCTTTCTGATAATTGAGGTATCATAAGTTCAAGTCCTCACACATAAAAGCGATATGCTACACAATCAAATTAGCACTAAATAGCATTGTTATTTCATCATTCAATAATGAAATACTTTTCAGATTCTTATTTAGCTGAACAGTAAATTGACCTTATAAACTGACCTTTAAAACTTCTTAATCATTAATGTATCAGATTCTATTTCCTGACAAAGTAACCAGGGTAACATAGTAATGCCTTCATAATAAGGGCGTATGAGTTCTTCCTCTTACCTCAACATGAAAGATTACAGAAAAAAAAACACCATCATCATGACTGGAAATGTCTGATTTTATTTGCATTACATTTGAGCTGCTCTTTGTGAAAAGGGGGGTTTAATGCATGTGCGTAAAGTATCGTCCCAGATTAGCCTGTGAAGACTGCACAGGCTAATCTGGGACAACACTTTACGCAAATGCATTAAACCCCCTTTTCATTGAGCAAGGCTTATTAAAATTCTGCTTTAACATATAAAGATGTGCTATCTAATCAGGTGACTAAACAAACAAAAAACTTATACGCACATAGAAATTGTCCAATTCATGACTAGAAGACGTTTGTAGATGTCATCAAAACATTCGCTTTTTAAGTCATGGTTTGCCCAAGCAAGCCCCAAATCTATATTATAGCTTGTAAGCAAGTCAACTTTACAAGCCCAAAAATTTAAATCTGAGAATTTAAGCATTCCCAACAAAACATTCAACAGTGCAGAGCTAATATGCTTGTGCTTATTACAATGGTTTAGATTTTTTTCAAATCTGATTAAAACAATGCAGGGCTGTTTGCTTCTCAGAGAATGGCCGTTTTTCAAACATTTGAGAAGTTTTCGACTCAAATTTTTACAATTTAAGGAAATTTGCTACTCAAATGTTCACAATTTAACAAGTTTGCAACTAATTATTTCACAATTTTTAACAGTTCGGACTCATTTCATCACAATTTTGAACAGTTTACAACTCAATTTTTCACAAAATGGCAAAGGCTGCTTCACAAAGATGGTAAAAAAAAAACACCTGCAATGGCCTTGCACTCCCTTACCAGGTGGCTGAAGGACCTAAAGCACATCTCCGCCCCAATGTCCTCGCCCATGGAAATGAGCGCGAGCCCTAGCACGGCCACGCCCTGCTGAGCCGTGAGGTCTGCCGTGGCTGGCTTCTCCTCCTCCTTCTTATCCTTCTTCTTGCTCTTGTCTTCCTTGTTCTCATTCTTGTCCTGTGTAGGGGAAATACACAAAAACGTCAATTAAGCCTTGTTCTGAGAAAACTGGGCTTTATGCAGGTGCGTAAAGTGTCAACCCAGATTAGCCTGTGCAGGGCACAGGCTAATCAGGGATAACAATTTCCGCTTGTTTGGTATTTTTCGTTTGAAGAATGTCTCTTTTTTGAGAAAATCCAGTTTATGTGGATGAAAAGTGTCGTCCCTGATAAGCCTGTGCAGACTGCACAGGCTTATCCGGGATGACACTTTACGCACATTCATTAAGACCAGTTTTCTTAGAACGCGGCTCATTTGTTGGTTTGGGAGAAAATTAATTTAAGTTCATGAGTGATCATTAAAATGCATATTTTCATGAGAAGTGCAGACAAAGCTTACACTATTTTTATTTTATTGTATTTTTTGTCAAACAGTTGAGTTTTTATTTCAAATTGGTTTAACAGGAACATTTTGCAGGACTTATCAAGATGTCAAAATAATAACCTCATTTCACAAATTTTGGGTCTATTTTGTTGACAGAAATAAAGTAGGAACCGGTGTGAAATAAGAACTTACTTCTCGCTTAATGTTGGTTATGGCTGTAACAACCTGTCAATTGGTTTGGCTTTCTGATGGGCAAGAATAACAAACCGCAACAACGATAGCTCCAGTGGCTTGATTACAAGCATATGAACGTCAAACCCTTGCTTATTAGCACAATAAACAACATTCAGAGGGAAATTATTTGGATTCTCCCACATATCTATATAAATTTAAACTATTTAATATAAACTCCGCTTTTTCCGGAAAAAAACATAATTGTTTCTGTTATGGCAAAACACCATTACAATTCAAAATGACGTCGGTTCAATGTATTAACATCAAATCAATTATCAAGCTACTCGAATAATGCATAAATGCAAAATTATGCCAAAATAACAACAGGTTTTTTTTCGCACTTTAATATAACAATTATACATATAATTTAATTTTACCGCACTACATAATGCAGAAATTATTTCTCTGCACATACATTTTACAGATTTTTACAATTTCTAGGAATTTCTGGTACTACTTTCACAACATAGGGCTCCCCCAATGGTTTGTTGCAGAATAACCCACCCTTATTTTCCTTAATTGTCTATATAAAACAAATGGTGGGATGTGGTATAACTAGAGTAAGTATGCATGAATAGAAGTGCAACATCATGACAAAATGTGTCCTTTGCTACATGCGGCCTGCATGGCTCCAGACCAGCCTGTGCATTTGCCGAGTCTGGTCGGGAACTAGCCTGTCAGCTATAAAGTAATGCGAGGGTTAGTGGTCTCAATAGCCGACAGGGTAGCTTCTAACCCATTTTCAAATGATGCGGCTCGTATAACAATTGTAGTTATCTAATAAGGGCCCATGTTACATTCAGATGGTACTGAAATGTATATGCTAGAATTTAGAAAGGAATTATGTGATACATGTGAGGGAATCATGCTGCTTCTGGGTTTATTGGTGTATAATAATCATTTGAATCTTCATTAAATAAACATCTGAATCTTTCGTTATGAACACAAAACAAACTAGAACTTTGTCACAGATGTGACGTATACCCCCACATGCTGCATTGACACAGAATATTTTGCATGCTGTCTTCACAAAACAAGAGAAGCTAATTTATGGGGATTTTTAAGAATTATTATGCCATTATCATTTACGGCCATTTTGACCTTTGAACTCTTGAATTCTTTCGCATGACACACCATCCAATGATGGTGAACAAATATGCCAAATGATTTTAAATTTCACAATGAACGACATAGTTATGGCCCGGACAAGCTTATTTATGGCCATTTTTGACCTTTGAACTTAAAGTGTGACCTTGACCTTGGAGATATCTACGTAATTTATTCGCATGACACACCGTCCAATGATGGTGAACAAATGTGCCAAATGATTTTAAAATCTCACAATGAACGACAAAGTAATGGCCCGGACAAGCTTATTTATGGCCATTTTTTACCTTAAATTTTGAACTAAAAGTGTGACCTTGACCTTGGAGATATCAACGTACTTCTTTCGCATGACACACTGTCCA
This sequence comes from Dreissena rostriformis, assembly GCA_007657795.1. Lineage (NCBI taxonomy): Eukaryota > Metazoa > Mollusca > Bivalvia > Myida > Dreissenidae > Dreissena > Dreissena rostriformis. Next base: position 15,837 of record VMBQ01012625.1, read on the forward strand.
ATGATGGTGAACGAATGTACTAAGTCATTTTAAAATCTAATGATAAATGACATAGTTATGGTCCGGACAAACTTTTGATTTAAAACGCACCCCGTGACCTAGTTTTTGACCTGGCATGACCCATATTTAAACTTGACCTGGACATCATCTAGATACAACTTCTGACCAAGTTTGGTGAAGATCGGATAAATTTTCGAGACAAACCGACCGACAAACTGACTCCTATATAGCCCCCATTACTATTGGTAATGGGGGTATAACAATGAATACAAGCAATATATCCATGCTTTGGAGAAGAAGCTTATTCTATAAAAAATAACTTCATAATTGAATAGTAACAGTATGGACTAACCTGGTCTTTCTTCTCATCATGTTCTGAGCACAAATGGAGTAGCTGTTGGATTTTCAGAACATTTCCAGTACCTGTAATTAAAAAAATAAAAAATAAAAAAATGTGACCCTGAGAAAATCTATTATTAGCCTTGGTGACCTTGACCCCAGTGACCTCAAACCTCATCAAAAGGTAGAGGTCCATGCGAGGAACCTACATGCCAAATGTGTAAGAGATCGGTAAAATATTGAAGGCGCTATGAGAAACTCAAAAGTGTGACGGAAGTATGGAAGGAAGGAAGGAAGGACAAACTGGCAACTATATGCTACCCAAAAATTTGGGGTGAGCATAAAAATGAATAGATAACAAGTATGAATTATAATATTCAATAAATCTTAAGAGTCTATTATAAGATATCAGAACAATAAGCTTTGTCAAATTAGTGACACACAATGTCCCCACCCCGTGGTGGCAAGTTTTGACTTCATATACCAACACTACTCTGCTGTTTCTGAGAAAAATAGTTCTTTGTATAGATAATTTGATACAAGTATGTGACCCAAAGGGCACAGTTAGTTTTGATCCTAGGGGCATGATGTGAACATAGTGTGTAGTGTACCACAATAAGATGTAACATAAAAACAAGATGTGTTTGTGAAACACTATGTCCCCCCCCCATATATTTGACCTTTGACCTTGAAGGATGACCTTGACCTTTCACCACTCAAAATGTGCAGCACCATGAGATACACATGCATGCCAAATATCTAGTTGCTATCTTCAATATTGCAAAAGTTATGGCCAATGTTAAAGTTTGATGCAAACAAACCAACAGACAGGGCAAAAACAATATGTTCCCCAGTATAGACTGGGGGACATACAAATTTAACCTTTGGACCTTGCAGTTTCAGAGGAAAAGATTATTTTAGTTATTATACTGTATAAGGCTATACAATCTTGTAACACCCAGGAGGTTGCCAGTGTTTACCCAACAGGCATGGATCATATTATTTTAGGTTGTGCATGTCATAGACCAAATTGGTTTTAAAAATACCGATCTAAATAACTGGCATAAAATCATGGCAAGTTTTATTTGAGACAGATTATAGCAAATGGACATAAACCTCATGGAAATTGTGCATTTGCTGCATAGTGGTTAAATTGATGTTAGTGACGTCACATTGTGAATTTTTCAGTTATAATTAAGTTAAACAAAACTCGTTAAATCGAAAATACACATAAGTTTTATTGACACTTATTTGAAAGTAAAATCATAGTTTGTATAAATAAGAAAAAAAATACAATCAATATTTTTTGGATATATATAATTATAAAAGAAAAAGCTGGTGTTTTATTTACCTTACTCTGTTGCATATATGTTAATGTTTGTGTAGTTTAAACACATGAAACGTTTTCTTAATGAGACTTTATAGATGTTTGAGGTGTTAAACTCCGAAGGTAATAGTTAAACAGTGAAAAAAAATTGGACATGCAATACATTTTCTCATAACCAGCATTTCAGATAAACAATTTGGATAGAAACATGGCAATTGTCAGGCCTCAGGAACCATTGAATTGCAAACAAAAGATCCCTGCCCATGAGAAAATGAGGAAACTTGGTATGGTATTACTATACAATATTACATACTAAATTTAAACCCTGCTGATCATGTGGTGTCAGAGAAAATTATTTGCTTATACATGTAGTGTATATCATAATCTAAATGTCATTGAGAGTTTTAGTTGAAAAAAGGGCATAACTTTTGTTACTTTTAATGTAGAATGATGACAATTGCACATGAACAACTTCATATCAAAAGAAACAATTAAACTTTAGAAGAATGCCTGTGAACAAGTTTGTGTCTTCGGACAAACGGACAGACAGAAAGACATCCATGGTGATTGCAGTATACCCAGCATTAGTTAATAACACAGGGTATAATTATTAGAAGTCAGGGCCAAAACACCCTATTTGGGGAAGGGGCCTTAGCCTTTTTTTAGGGGAAAAATAGCGCGATTTTTTTTTATTTGTGGAAAATAAGAAATGTGTATTTCATTTGGATAATGGAGTTGATACAT
>VMBQ01012627.1:0-18594 GCA_007657795.1 Dreissena rostriformis
GCGAACAACTTCAGTGCCTTCAGCGCTTTGATTAATTAAACACATTAAAAACATGAAACGTAGTTAGATATTAACGGAATAGAATAAAATGAAAGTATTTTAGCGTTGAAAGTAAAATTGCAGAGTGACATCTTGTTCGACTTGGTAAAATGGCAAATGTAGTAGAAACAGTGACATTTATGTTGCGTTTATCAGCTGAAAGATAGCCGACAGACAGATATGTTTCATTTGTATCCGATTGTTCATGATTGATAGCAAATATATAATTAAATTATGCGGGATAGTGTTTCCAAACATACCACAGCTCTGTCTCATCAACTGTATTAGTTGATGACGTTCTAAACAAAACCATAGGAAAAGAAGTAAATACATCGTTTTAACCAATACAAAGTCATGTCAACTTTAGGTCATGTATTTGCATAATTCCCTATCACAATGCAGTGTAAATTTTAATATTTATGATTTCCAACTTACTTTCAACGGATGATTTTTATTCTCGAGCATTAACCAAGTTTACTATGCGGCTGCTTTACCATCTGTTATTCAACATACATATCCCTGTCTCGGTTTCTCAAATTTCTATTTTCTTTCGTGTAATCTTAGAACAACACTTTCTCCCACATTCAAAGAAAGCGTGAAAAAGAAGCCTCCACCATTATATCGCATATAATGTATAAGCAATTATTGGACATTGTTTTTATATTTCGTAGTGTTTCTGTAGCCCACTCACCGAGCCACCATATACTATCTGGAGGGCTCTTTCCTCTTAAAATTGTTTTAAGATCCGGTTCCATGTAGCCAGTCAATTGGACGTTATTTCCATACGCTCGGTAAATAAGACGTTAGTTACAAGTAATCAGTATATAAGACGTTTGTTTTATTGTTTACAGTTACAACTAGAAGTAAACTATGAATGGTGTTAACTCATAGCGTACGCAGTAATTAAAATTTGTTAATAACTCTCTTGTTTGCATTGGAGTGAATTAAGACACTGAGTACACTTACTGAGAATGACACATAACTTTTGTCCTCTTCCGTTTCATAACTTTCCGACCTTTCAAAAAAAGGTTCTACGATCATCACGCATACATTAAAGTTGATGAATTATTTGTTAAGCTGTACATATAAAACCTTTATCTTCCGGAAACACTTCATTTCGTGTGTTTTGTAACCTCTTAGAAAAAAAATGACTCGGAAGATTGTCTGTGTATTGATATATATGTATATATATTCGGCAGACTAATATATTTATCTTATTTTCTTATTTTAGAAAAGTTGAACAGCCCTCAATGTTATAATTCCTGCTAATAACGCTTATACTACACAAGTGGGGCAATTGAAAGTACATACAAACAAAGTGCGCGGTTTGCGACATACTTAATCTGAACTCGGTTCATTTTGATAACACTGATTAACGCGCAAGAAGACAGGCAACCCCAATTGCAAATACTCTGAAACCATATATACCATAAGTTAGATAACGGAGTTTAAATACAATGTCAATGATTTTAGCGATCGTGCAATACGTGATGTTGTTTACGTACATGGCGAGATCGATGTATGGTTACTACTTTATTGTTTAAAATAGTAATTTATAGAGATAGGCCTCGTTCGGTTTCAGAAGACTCTGTATCGGTGATTTCACGTCCAGGCCAGTGCATGACGTATTGAGATATATTATGTTCCCACACACTTTATAGATTCGAAATCTCATTTGTATTTTTCTGAATTAAATGACTTATATTTGTACATTGTGAATGTTAATCGATAATTATTGCACTATAAGTACTCACTTCCGACTTAAAGAAAATATTGATATCATATGATTCTTATCGATTAACATTATAGATCTTGTACCCCCACAATTATTTAGTAGTGCATTTCGTTGTCAAACTTTGAATACAAAGCGGCAATTGTTGCCAGTGTGAAAACTTCAAAAAACGTACTAGTCCCCATGCCTGTGCGTAACATTTTTTAAGCTCCTCTAAGCACAAAGTGCTCATGGTGAGCTTTTGTGATCACCTTTTGCCCTCCTCCGTCCTCAACATTTACCTAGATGAACACTCTACAGGCCACATTCATTGCTTGACCTCACCAAACTTTGTCAGCATATTTTACCTTATGATTTCTCTGAAAAGTTATAAACTGGGTCATGAGTTGGTAAAAACTAAATTATAAGGTTAAATAAAATAAAAGGCCTGTGAACACTCTAGATGTAAAAGTTTTTTTTTCCGATCAAAGTGAAACTTGATCAAGACATTTGTTCTTATGATATCTTGGCCGAGTTCGCAAAATGGCTCCGAACCGTTGCAAAGCATGGCCTTTAGGGGGGCGGGGCATGTGTCCTTATATAGCTATTATGAAACCTTGTGAACATTCTATATATAAGCATTTTTCAAAATGGTTGTTGTTCAGTATAAAGAAGTGAAACTCCAGGAGCTCCAGCAGTATCAGAACTTGTTCTTAGGATCTCTGGGCCGAGTTTTCAAATGGTTCTGGTCTTTAAAAAAACAACTTTCCTTAGCGTTTTCCTTATATTGCTATAGTAAAAATCGTGTTCACAACCTCGAAGTAACTTTATTTTGCACTCTTATAATGAAACTTGTTCAGAATATTTGTTCAAACTATAGGTAGGCAGAGTTCGAAAATGGTAATTACATTTGAAAAATAGAGCTTCTGTGTGGGGTGGCACTTTTTCTCATATGGATTTAGTAACACATGTCCGGTCCAGAACATTAATGTTGCTTTGGGTCACAGATGAGCGCATCGACGCCGTTTTGACATATTGTTTCATGACCTCTTATGTAAAGTAGTCCTACAGATGTGTTTTACAAATTTACTTTATTTAAATGGTTCTGAACGTTTATCCGTTCTTGCTATGTGTATTACATAATAAAATAACGAAATAAGAGGGCATTGTCAAAACAACAACACAGCATGACAACACATATGTTTAATGTTATGTCATTATAAATGGCATTGTTATAATACATTAAATTAAGAAAAGATTGAAAATGCAATGGAACAGTTTCGGTTAGTTCAAGTGCCAATCCTATTGGGGATGTTTAAATTAATCGAATCAGCGAGTCATTCCGAGGTGGCGCCAATGACCTGATTTCGGATCTAAAAAGAGAAGTTTCCAGTTAGTAGTGGTGGTGAGTATACTATGTGCTTGCAATGATCAGAACTCTTTATGAGTGGACGTCAAGGGCCTGTTTTCTGTATACGTATCCAAAAAGAGGTGGTACCAGATAGCACTGGGCGTGAGTATATTATCAGCTTGCTTATGAGCGGAAGGTCATTCATCGCCAGTGTAAGATAATCTCGTGAAAATATTTTACCTCACTCATCATTCATTCAATATCCCACAATGCTCCGTCCTGTGTGTGTTGCCTCAAATCAACATGTATATTTGCATTTACTTAATACATTAGATGTTCATTACGCTCGCTATTTACGGTGTTGGCCTCTGGGGAAAACACGTGTTTATTGTAAATGATATTGTATAAAACGCAATACAGTGTTAATACAAATATGTATTGAATGATGAACATTTTTGGTATTTATTTACAATGTTCTTCATTACAGCGCAAAGCATATTGCAAGTTTGCAGAGAGTTGTATGGTTTCCAGCAGTCTTTCAACGAACGCTGTCATTTCTAGTACATCATCAGATGTTGGCAAACGGATTTGCCGTATGTTCGTTCGTTTGTCCGTCCGTTGGACGTTTTTGTCGCGCGTTTCTTACAAAATATTTTTGCTATAGGGATTAAACATAAAAAACAACATATTTGAATGCAGTTAAGACACATTTAGTCGCTGGCATCAAAACCATGGAAGCTGTATAGTAAGGGCCAAGAAAATGCTTTTTGCATATTACCGTTTACAATCTCTTATGAAAGTATGCACGTATATCAAAATAGCGAGCATGTTATAGAACGAGAAAAGCAGGTACAAAATAACACATGATGAATTTTATTAATTGTATTGCAAAATAGTATAAGATTATATAAAACGAAATCACGTTACGAAAAATACCCTCTGACGCAACACGCGACAACAATTGTATATCAATGACACTTGGGCACCATTCTCCAACAAGTAACCTTAAAGATGTGATCGTTATTTATTATTTGGATTCATGTATTGATTGATTGGATGTCTTTATTCATTTGGTTGTTTATATAATTCTTCCGTTGGTTCATTCATCTATTACTTTATTCTTCATTAACTAATTCACTCACTCATTTTGTTGGTCTTTCGTGTCTTTATTGGATAATTTATTAATTTATACATTTATTATTTCTTTTATCACCAGTTCTTAATGCGAACGTATATACCGGGTGAGTTATAGAAACAACATAGAAACGATAGATTCACGCACATTAAGTTCGTTCTTAATATTTCCCAAGCGTATCTTTCTGAAATATTTGGACCTGGAATCGTTCGTCCTGGCATTGTCCGCACCGGAAGATGTATTCGACCATAATTATCATAGGTACGCAAATTATCAATATAAAAAGACAGTGTACGTTGATCTCTTTAAATGCATATGGTCCCACATTCCTTGACTCCCAAAGAAGATACCGGAAACGTGCATCAGCAATCGTATCTTCTGAGGGATCTGTTAAAGTGGTTATGTTTGGTAATGATTTTGTAATGAAGATAATAGTTAGTTCGTTTATGCACTTTATGTGCAATCAAAGAGATGCAGAAAACAATGATTTGTTAAGTACAGACAAAGATGTCTTAAATTAGGTATCGAAGAACATCTTACATAAGTATATAGTTGACATTTAAAATACCCACTAAACATCTTAATTATAAATTAAGTAACATTTTTTAAAGACGGCATGGGAAAACGATTTTAAACAATCTTATTATTTTAATATTATAATAGAACACGAAAATATTATGTTTGATAATGTTATTAGAAATAAATGCAAAAAATACTTGGCAAAACACAACCACACACATGCATTTGCAAAGAACTTTTTAAGAAACGTCGCAGATGCAAAATATGTTCACCAATTGAACCAATAGAAATGTTTTTGTACGAATGTCACGTTTGTATCAATCTGCATATTTTGCTGTTTATCTGCTTGATTTATTCCATTATGCAAATTAGTTGAATCGTTTTATATAATTCTCTCCGGCTTATCAATATATGTCTGGTTCAATCTTGAATATTCTTTGTCTGTAAATGCTCTGTTCTGGGAATGATTATATGCATTAGCGATGTTATTATTTTAATGAATCCATAGTTAAGCTTCAGTTTCCTTAACAAGAGCTGCAGTTATTGGCATTGTTTTGCATTTACACTGTATTTGCAATTATTCATATTTTAGTGATTCATATCCCTTTTACCAAGTCTTTGTGTTCACGAAAAATGTAAATCCAGCATAATGTGATCTGGTTTAGCGTACAAACTAATGGACGAATATTTTTCGCAGATAATGACCGTCTCTGACATGTGTTTACCTCTTTTTGCCATTATGCCTTGCATGTTTAACGGACACAAATACTTTGGGAAATAATATAACATAATGGATTATGTTGATCAGGTTGTACTCACATGCACTGTCACGTCAGTTCGTCTTTAAAAGCCGTAATAGAAGAAGCTTACAAGAAGCTTCAATACAAATATGTGCAGTCATGAAAGTTATCTATCTCATAATGGGCTGGTTGGTTTGTCCATAAGTTCGTCGGCTCTATTTCGGGCTAATATTAAAGCGTGGTCTGGACTGTTTTCATATGTCATTGCTCAAGTGGAGCACACGATGGGTATGTAGTTTTGTGACAAAAGCCTATCAAGTAAGTGTATAAGGACATCGTGTGTCTTCTCAGAAATGGGATTGTAAGGTTACATGAGTATTTGTTGATAAATAAATTTCTGAAACAATAATACTACGATGAACCATATATAAAATGCCCTCTTCCGTTTAATACCTTTACATTGCTAAATATGCTCTATGATCAATGAGCAAACATACATCTTGATTTTCCCTAATGATGTGTAGTTTATCTATATTTCGTGTTAGCAGTTCACCTGTCGCATCTTGAAATGTGCTTTCTTGATGCTAAATAAATGTCTTCTGTAGTATATACGAAATATCTCGAATATGCCTTAACATTCATGAAAACAATGCCTTTGATCTTTATTATAATCTGCTTACACTATCTCTAAGACATAGGGCATATGGCATATGACGCGCTAACGTACCATTAATACAAACAATATTATCGGCCTTATTTAGTTACTCTGGTATTAGATTACAGTGTTAATGGAACTGGATTGAGAGGAAAGGGAACATATGTTTCCAACGTTCTGTTTATTTTCATTAATTCAATGGGAACGGTCATATCTAATCCAAAAAATGTTTCATTATAACGTTAGTATATTTTATCGCTGGTATCGTCAATATTGACGAGGTTTTATGTGTGAACTGCGAATGACCGAACGATCAGTATTTGTAACAATCTGAGGCTGCGAAATCTGAATACAATCATCGTTAACGATCAACATGACGTTGATGCCATCCAGGTATGGGCACATATACTGGCTGTGACTTTGGACTCGCAGGCATAAACATTGGCATGGGCCAATTAGCCAATTGCCCCTTCGCAGGGACCCACTTGCAAATTGCCCCTAGATTTCGGTGAAACTCGTTTGTATTCTGTAAAATTATAATTGAAAGAACAAGTGTGTGCAACAATGTAAAATTTTAAGTCATGTCCTTACTTCAGTGAATATTTTGATCGGAAGTTTGTTTGGAATGAACTGAATATATTTTATATAGACCTAATAAGTGAAGTCTCTCTTTCGTGCTAGCTGCCAGAATACTTAATGCACACCATGGTATAAAACGTGTATTTATGGCTCCAAGATACGTCCAAGTCATGTTTTCGATGGATTTTGTGAATGTCCAGATTTAGCACATGTTTAATGTATAAGATGCTAGAACAGTATTAAAGCAAATGTATATATTTTACCAGGCGTGAACATTTTAATTGCACGTTTAACGAACGAAATAATAAAAATATACTTAGTTCGTACTTCAGAAAATGTATTTAATCCATTATTTTTCGTCACGCTTAGTAATTATCGCCCTCTTTTAAATATACAACTCCCTTTACGAATATTAATTTCGATCGTAAATTCACGCCAATTCTTGTTGTAGCAATAACGCACTTAACTACATCGGAAACGTAATTATTTACAATTTAAGAGGCAGTGCCTTTGGGAATGTGCATTATTAAAAAAAGTAAAAGATAATAAGAATATATAGGCAATGGTATTCACGTTAATATACATGAATAAACTAGAATCGCAATATTCAGAGTATTTGGCTACATATTTTTTGAGGTTTGCACATTCAATGCTTGATTTGCAATCAAATAACACTTTTAAAAATAATATGTAGGCTTTACCCTCGCGCATGCGCATTGTAAATCTTTGGCATGCTGCAAAATGTGTATTAAAAAATGAAAAAAAGATGTTTGAAAACCATTATCCTAGTTATGCATTTAACCTTATTTCATTATAACTTGCATTGATTTAAAATGTTTTGTTTCATCTTCAACATTTTAGGTGATCGGAGCCATACTGAGTTACCGCCCTTCGCTAAGGAACAAGGGTAACATGTTCGTGATCAATCTCGCTGTGGCCGACATCTGCATCACCACGATCGTCAGTCCGATGAATATGGTCGGTAAGTGTGACGCAGCGGGTACGAACGTGTGGATGTGGTAACTCTCGGCCTGCTGGGACACAAACCAGAGATATGCGAGAGGACCTGAGTACGGAATACGTAGTGAACGTAGAACAACGATTACCTAGGTGTTTGTGTGAGAAAGTAATAGCACCTTTACAAATCATTACTCATTATCTTTATTAATAATCCACCTGTTTAAGTTATAAGTGCTAACTGATTTTGGCTTGTTGATTTCATTTCCGTTCTTCACAACGAAATCTCGTCGTATTAACCGTATGCTCTGTAATCGTTATGTAATGGTTACTCAAAATGACCAAATATTGAATCACACTAAAAGCGAGTTTTTTTTTTTTTTTTTTTTTTTTTTTTTTTTTTTTNCACAGGTACCCATTTATACACCTGGGTGGAGAGGAGCAGATGTGGGATATATTTCTTACTCAAGGAAATTTCAATGGTCGGGGCGGGATGCGAACCCGGGACCTCTCGATCCCTAAGCCAGCGTCCTACTATTACACCACTGCTCCCACAATGGTCGAGTCGCTTATAAACGAATAATGCAACGTTCTAGTATTTCAACTTGAAAGCCATTGATGCAAAGCATCAAAGCGGCGCCATTTTACAATTAGATAGCGACGCCAGTAAAACGATATAAGGCATGGTCGTATCTGCAAATAAAGTATTCAATAACAGCAGTAATTAATTATTAATTGATTAATTAACAGAACTTCCTTTTGTTGAGAGAAAATGACATTTTTGGTTAGTTTAGATTATATTGTTTCAACTTATCATTATGTTAGGTTAAGCTAACATAATGTTGGTAAAAGGTAACAGTACGGTGGGTAAAGTTGAAATTATGTCGGGTTAAATTGGCATTTATCAATCAATCCTTAGACATAAGACTTTAAATTAACCATTCTTGAAATTGTTATGCTCTAAAAGAATTTTAATAATGATAACAATTTGATGCTGACCTATGCTCATTTAGCACTTTGAAAATGCAAAATTACAAATGAAATAGTTTTTTGTGTCTACGTTTTTTTATTTAGTCGCCAGGCTAACTATTAACTTATGTTTACTGCCTTGTTGTGTAAAGCATATCACACATTGTTATTTTTTGTATTTACTGGTTAACGACATGTGGTCAATTTCAAGTTTGCTTTCGGTTACAGATTTAAGACATGTGGTCACGTGTTTGCTTGCAGGTGTGACACGTGGTCCGCGGTTCTTCCTGGACAAGGTCGTGCTATGCCACATGCTAGGGAGCATCTGTACGGTCAGCTGTCTCGTCTCAATGCTCTCCATAGCCGCCGTCGCCGTCAACAGGTACACGTCAATGACGTTAGAAGCAACTTACGTTGAATACCTAAATAGCGTTAAATACGTCCTTTACGTTGAATATGTGACTTACGATTAATACGTCACTTTTGTTGAATACGTCAATAAGGTTGTATAGGTCCATTACGTTAAAAATATCACTGACGTGTAAGACGTCACTTATGTTGTATACGTCACGTACTTTGAATATGGTAGGTTTTCAACGTAGGTTCGTTGGATACTTCACTTTGTTCATTACGTTACTCACATTGAATACGCTTCTAGAGACAATATGTCATTTACGTTGAATACGTCCATATTGTTGAATTGTTACTTACGTCCAATACGTCTCTAACGTTGAAAACGTCACATGAGTGTAATGCTTCATTAACTTTCCTTACGTCACTTACGTTCAAAACGTCACCGACGTTGAATAAGTCACTAACGTCGAATAGCCGCTTACGTTGAATATGTTACTTACGTTGAATATTGACTTACGTTGAATACGTAACTTACGTTGCATAACATATGTTAAAATCACCACTAATGTTAAATATGTCACTTACTGTTAAATGATTTAAACAATCAATACTTCGTTAAAGTTAAATACGTCACTTACGTTTAATGAATCACTTACGTTGAATACTTTTCTTACGTTTAAACGATCATTTACGTTAAATACGTCTGGTCAGTATCATTAAACTTGCTGCTAACGTGTTATACTTCATTTACGTTAAATACTTTTATAACTTACTATTTTACATATACGCTGATTTGTAATCGGAAGAAAATATCAAGCAATCAAATAATTTAACCATGTATTATTCATTGTAGTTAAATAAAAAAAATACAATAATATTCGAAAAAGTACGTTAAAACTAATTGTATAAGTTTTCGATGTGATTAGTTCGCTATGAGTATGAATAGAAAAGGAAACACATTGACCGAAAATATGAATAATGACTATCTCCATTTTCTAGTGATGAAACAACGCGTTATCCCACCGCAAACAAACACATATCATCTAAAAAAGAGCGTCTTCATTCACGTGCATAACTACTAACTTTCCGCAAATTGTATAAGAAAAAAGTATACCAGAACAATGTACATAGTAAAAAGGGGTTAGTTGCCTTACGACACTTCTTCAGCTTCTTTCGACTTGTATATCCGCAAGCCTGTGTTTTTACGTGTAGCCCGCAGTTAACGTGCTTTTAACTGTTTGTACGTGTTCCTCCTATACGTGTCTGAGGTCATACGTGAATGTTTGAGTTGACGTATCTGTGTGTCTTTCAGGTTAATCCAGATATGTAAGCCGTACGTCTACCAGCGTATCTACACCCACAAGAAGACCATGATCTATAGCTTCGCCCTCTGGGGCTGGGCCATACTACTGGACGTTCCCAACTGGGTGGGTTGGGGCGGCCAAACATTCGCATTAAAGGAGATGGGCTGCACATTTGACCGAGTGGCAAACTACGGTTACACCATGTTTCTAGCTCATATGTCTATATTTATTCCAATGGCAGTGGTTTTGAGTTGCTATATTGCAATTATTGTCTTCGTTCGACGAAGCCGAATTGAAATTCGCAAATTCAGCGAGGAAAGCTCCCTCAGACGATCTTCCGCAAATGGCGCAGTTCGGAAAAAGTCTTTTAAAAAAGATGACTTGCAGTTCGCGTTGTTTTTTATTCGTCACTTTTCTAGTATTTGTGTTGTTTTGGAGTCTTTACATGGTGGCATTAATATTTGATTTCAACGACAGGTGGCCGAAAGAGATCTTCGTAGCGGGGATAATTCCGGGTCACAAAAAACAGCTGCTTACACCTAATCATTTACTCGCTAGGGTACGCGAGGTTCAGAAAAGGCTATACTATATTTATCCGTAAACTGTTTTGCTTAAAAACGCAGCGGAACTCAGAATACTTTAAAAAAACAAAACAAAGTCTTTAATACATTGGTAAGTTTTTAAAAAATCCGCTCAGTACGCAATTAAAAACGAAGGCATTGTACGTTGATGATACTCCCACGTCGTCAACCGTTATCACACCTTTGACGCCAAGGTGCCGCCTTCAAAACAGGCGGATGCTGTGACTCAATAGCCTGTGATTGTTTCATACAGATAGCATTTAAATATAAAACATATTACTGCTAGGGGTTAAAGTAAAACTAAGACAATCAAAAACGAGATTGAGGTTATTTAAGAGCATCAGAGATGTTTTAATGTACGGAAATGTTTTGATGTCTTACTGAATAATGTTGTATGTCATGGATACCTGATACTGTATGTAACGAGTTTTTAGATCTTGCCTGACAACAGTGCATGGAATTACATCCAGTTGTACCATTAACGCGAATATGATACAATTGGTATAGCTCATAGAAATTTCAATAACATGCATTGAAAATTTCAGACTTCAAAATGTTGACAAATGGTACTTTATTACTTACGTGTCTTTTGTTTAGTTTTCAAGAAATATTCATTAACAATATATGGATTTGAAATATATGTGTACTCAATTAACAGTTTTCAAACGGGAAATTAAACAAAGCGTATTAAAAAGACACCTCATCAGTCGAAGTCGATGTGATGTCATTTACGGATTTATGCATCAGTTATTTGAACTAGTTATGCATGCTAAACGAAAAAATAAAAGAATTTTAAAAATACATTACGATTTACGATTGCCTCATAATTACTGAGGGCCTTTATGACACAATTGATTATTATCTTATATACTCTCAATTCGCATTTTGAAATCTTTCATCTGCATAACTATTTAGGTTTCCTTACATGCGACTGATCAAAGCATTGATGAATGTGTGTATAAACGAGCTTACCATTGCAAAATCGCTAGAAATCAAAGGTTGATTATTTCATCAATTTATTTGTTTTACAAAATCAACCATGTACACATATAAAGTTAACAATACAATCCTAAATAGAAAATAAGATTGTCATTTATCTTTACTATTTTTTTACCTCAATATTAAGTTTAATAGTTATAATAAATTACATTTAAAAACAGAGATTTAAAATGCTAATACCACGTTACGGTAATCCTGCTACTTCTATTGGAGATGTTTTAATAAAACGTGTCAGCGATTCAGTTCGAGGTGGCGCCTATGACCTGATTTCGTTATGCGAATCTAAAAAGAGACGTTGCCAGTTAGTACTGGTCGTGAGTATATTAAGTGCTTGCAATGGGCGGAACGTTCTTGATCGCCAGTGGTCAATCATCTCGTGGAGACATTTAACCACATTCACGGATCATTAATTAAATATCCCACAATGCTCCGTCATTCGTTCGTTGCCTCACATCATCCCGTATAATTGCATGTACTAAATACATTTGGTGTTCATTACGCCCGCTATTAATGGTGTTGACCCACGGGAACAACACTTTTTAATTGAAAATGAAATTGTATCAGACGCAATAAGGTGTTCATACAATTATCTATTCAATGATGGAAGTTGTCATGTCTGAACTCATTTTCAATGCTCATCATTAAAACGAAAATCATGTTACAAGTTTGCAGAAAATTGTAAGGTTTCCAGCAGTCTTTCAACGAACGCTGTCATTTCTCGTACATGCTTAGATGTTGGCAAACGGATTTGCCGTGTTTCGTTCGTTTGTCCGTCCGTCGGACGATTTGGTTGCGCGTTCCTCATAAATAATTGCTGATAGAGTGATAAAACAATATGAACTATCTCACCTCCATATTTTGGTTTGCATGTTTTAAAAAAAAACTGAAGTGATGGTCCGTTTTTAGCAAAATATGAGTTTTTAATGATTTTCTTAATCATAGAACCTATTTAGGACGATGGGACCCATTGAAGTTAAACAGATTATGTTTCTTTGAGCTGATAGTACATATATGTACAAGGATTGCAATTATGATTGTATGGTGTGTAAATTGTTTTCCAATGGTATATTTCTATATAAAATATAATAAAGAAAAATTAAGTAATGTCTAAATAAACACATAATCCATAAATAATTTCTTTCATCACCAGTTTCAAATGCGAAAGTTTACATCGGGTGCGCTTTAGAAACAACATAGAAACTAAAGACTCAAGCACAATTGGTTCGTTATTAATATTGTCCAAGAGTATCTTACTGGAATATTTGGGCCTGAAATAGTTTTATCCTGGCATTGTCCGCACCCGACAATGTCTTCGACCGAATTTCTTAAAGTCTATCAACATTTAACAGAAAGCCAATGTATGTTGTTCCCTTCAAACGCATATGGTCCCACGCTCGTTGATTTCGAAGAAGATAATGAAATCGTGCATCAGTAATCGTATCTTCTCAGAGGTCTGTTGAAGTGGTTATGTTTGGTAATTATTTTGTAAGTAAGATAATAGTCAGTGTTTTTACGCACTTTATGCACAATCAAACCTATGGAGAAAAATATTTTTTTTAAGTACAAACATAGATGTCGTATCGAAGAACATCTGAAATAATTATATAGTTTACATTAAAAATAGCCTCTTAATATCTTAATTATAAATTAAGTAACATTTTGTATAGAAGGCATGGGTAATGGATTTTTTAAAATCTGCTTATTTTAATATTATTATAGAAAACGAAGATATTAACACTTCAACATGCAAACACTTCATTGGATCTTTTGAACATATTTTGTTAACTTTGTCGTTATTTGAATTTAATGCTTGAACGAAAATTAATAAATACTTGGCAATACACAGCTACTACAGCAACATACACGTATTTGTTAAGAACAATCTAAGAAACGTCTCATATGCAAAATGAACAGCAAAAGATGAAGATTGATAACAACATGGAATTCTTATAAAAAACAGTTATCTTGGTTAAATGGATATATANCTGGTTGATTTATTGTGCAGGCCATTATGCAAATTAGTTCAATCTTTTCTTATAATACTCTCCCGCTTTGCAATATATGTCGGGTTTCAATCTTCCATATTCTTTGTTTGTAAATGCTCTTTTCTGGGAATGATTATATGCATTAACGATGTCATTATTTTACTGAATCCATAGTTAAGCATAATTATTTCCTAAACACGAGCTGCATTATTTGTATTGTTTTGCATGCATTTGCTATTATTCATATTTTAGTGATTCATATTCATTTTTAAAAGTCTTTCATTCGCAAAAAAATGCAAATCCAGCATATTGTGATCTTGTTTAGCATACAAACTAATGAACGAATATCTTTCGCACATAATGGCCGTCTCTGACATTTGTTTCATTCTTTTTACAATTATGCCATGCATGTTTAACGGACACAAATACTTGGGAAAAATATAAAATAATGGATTATGTTGATCAGGTTGTACTCACAGGCACTGTCACACGTCAGTTCGTCTTTATAAGCAGCAGCTATTGCGCTTAGGATGCTTCAAGCCAAATATGAGCAGTCATGTATGTTATCTATCTCATAATGGACTGGTTGGTTCGTCCATTAGTTCAGCGGCTCTATTTCGGGAAAATTTAAGAGCGTCTTCTGGACTGTTTTAATATGTCGTTGACCCAGTGGAAGACACCTTAGTAGGTAGTTGTGTGACAAAAGCCTTTAAAGTAAGTGTATAAGGACATCGTGTTTCTTCTCAGACATGGACCTCGGCTCACTTTCTATCTGCATGTGGCACGTAGGATTGCTCGGTTGTCATCACACTTGACAGTTTTCCACGTGACAAAATACAAAGAGAACATAAAACATTCAATGTAAAACATAAACTCTTGAAACTGTGGGCAGAACTGTATCTTAACAATTTGTGACGGTCTATATAAAGTAAGCTCTATGTAAATTGTATTTATATAAATGCCTGTCTATTTGTTTAAAATGTACACGTGCAGTAATTTCTGAAATTTATTGACATTGTAATGTTTTAGTTTATGTTTCCCTTACACTTAAAATAGTAATCTTAATTGCATTTCGATTAAAGAATACAGCACATAATAATATGTTTGTATATTCAAGCCTATCCAGAATTAACCATGCAACTGATGTATCATCATAGCATTTCGATATCAGATTCGATGGATTCACTCTCAACCCTCAAGATATAAGATATTGATCACGAAAACACAAACATCGGACGAACACCTGCTCGGTCTACCTTTATCGAAACATTTTACGTGACAATGTTCATTAACATACACACAGAGATAATAATAAACTGAAATACAACAACAGAAAAAAAAAGTTTTAAAAACATTATCATATAACAAATGTTACTACAAAGGTTGTTTTGTGTGTGTACAACTCCCTGTCTCTGTTTCTTGAATTTCTTGTTTCTTTCGTTAAATCTTAGAACAACACTTACACCCACGTTCAAAGAAAGCGTGAAAACGATACCTAAACCATTATATCATATATAATGTATAAGCAATGATTGGACATTGTCGTTACATTTCGTAGTGTTTCTGAAGCCCACTCACCGAGCCATCATTAACTATCGGGGATATTGTCTGGTTGTTGACCTGNAGTAGAATGAGAAGTTAAGTTCGCCTTCTTTGCATGATGTTGACTCATCGTGTAAGCAGCAGATTTGTTTATAACCTTTTTTGCTTGGAGTAAATTAAGACACTTAGTGTAAAATAAGTGTTTCAATAATACTACGATGAACCACATATAAAATGCTATCTTCCGTTTCATAACTTTTCCACATTGCTAAAAAGGTTATATGATTTTTGAGCAAACATTCATCTTGATTTTCCCCAATTATGTGTGGTATATTTATATATCGTGTTAGAAGATCATCTTCCGCTTCTTGACACGAGCTTTATTGATGCTTAAAATTTCTATCATAGTTTATACGAAATATTTCGAATGTGTCTTAACATTCATGAATACAAGTCCTTTGATCTTTATTATTACCTGCTTACACTATCTCGAAGACAAATGGCATATGGCATATGACGAGCTTACGCAGCATTTATACAAACATTATTATCGGCATTGTTCATTTGCACTTATACTAGATAACAGTGTTAACTGAACTGGAATAACACGAAGGAGGTAGAAACATATGTTACCAACGTTTTGCTTCTTTTCATTAATTCAATGCGAACGATAATATCTGATTCAAATAATATTCATTATTACGTTAGTATATTTTATCGCTGTTATCTTCACTATGGTCGAGGTTATAAGTGTTTACGCGTATTGACCGAACGGTCAGTATATGTACCAATCTAAGACTTCACAATCTGAATACAATCAGCGTTAACGATCAACATGATTTTGATGCCATCAATGTATGTGCACATATATTAGCTGTGGCTGTGGACTCGATGGCATGATCATCGGCATGGACCTACTAGCCATTTTCTCCTAAATATATTGTGCGCCCGTAGATTTCTGTGAAACTCGTTTGTATTCTGTAAAATTATAATTGAAAGAACACGGACGTGCAACAATGTAAACTTTTAAGTCATGTCCTTACTTCAGTGGATATGTTGATCGGAAGTTTTCTTGAATGAACTGAATCTATTTTATAAAGACCAAATTAGTGAAGTCTCGCTACCAGAATATTCAATGCACACCATGGCATGAAACGTGTTTTTATAGCTCCCAGATGTCTTCTTGTTTTCGATGGAGTCTGTTCATGTGCGCAGTCAACAAATGTTTAAATATTTAAGCTGCTAGAAGAGTATTCAAGCAAATGTATATATTTTATCAGGCGTGGAAATTTTAATTGCACGTTTAATTAACGGAATAATATAGATATACATGTACTAAGTTCCTTCTTTAGAAACAGTATTGAATCAATTATTTTGCGTCACGCTATGTTATTATCCCTCTCTTTTAAACATACTTCTCCCGTAACGAATATTAATTTCGTTCGTTAATTGACGCCAATTCTCGTGTTAGCAATCACGCACTTGACTACATTGGAAACGTTATTATTTACAATTCAAGAGACCTTGAACCTTAGGGATTGTGCATTAGTACAAATAAATAAACAATAAAGTACAACAAATGATGCTCAGTATTTACACTTGATGATGCGTTTTCCACTACCATAATGGGAACTATATTTCATACAAAGTTCAAATATCGGTATGATCGCTTCCCGAACTAAAATACGTCAGTGTATAATTCGTATACATATCACCTTTAATTTAATAAATCTTACCAATAAACAGATACAAACGTCACAAGAATATATACCTGTTGGCAACATACCGAGCTTTCTGACTTTAATGTCATTTGTAATCATTAAACAACGCGTGTGACGTTGACATGTGAAAACTGAACATAGGATTACACGCACATTGTCATCTCAGCACTATGAATCCGGCGATTGAGTTAAACAAATGTCCGATTAATGACGAGGTTCTATCTCGGACCATCTGTTATATGCTCAAAATTGACATTTGACCCCATATGTGCCACATTAACCTTTGGGATAAATATACAAGTCTTACGCGTAACACGTCGACTCAGCATAAATAACCTGATTGATCAATTATTTTAAAATCGCATGATGAATGATGACATCGGATGACGCCATTGAGTATATAACGTTATTATTTTCTTTAAAAGCAAGTCCAATTATCTCATGCATATTTATATTAACAAAACATTACAAAACATTGCACACACTAAACGCATTATTGGGAAAAGTATCATCAACTATAGACATTTTCTTTATATAGTACCAACACGAACCATTTTTGTCACTTATGATTACTTATGATTGGTATCGTATTGTATCTAAATTTCCGGGAAATACCGACGAATTTCGATTTGCCATTTTTAAACTCAATTGAATGTGTAAACATGTGCTTATCAATAAGACATTTATTAAAGAAATAAATATTGACATCAAAGTAAGCTAAACGTACAATTTTGACACAAACATTACCCACGAAATTGCCACATTTACTTATGGTCCAGTGAATCCGTCATAAACAACTAACGAAATACAACTTCTTTAACCAAATTACTTACCCGCAGTTCCATGTCGACATGCAGAGTGTAGAAGGGTGCTGCCGAGAGACTGAAGTTAGGAAACACTTCATACGCCGTAGATCCATCCGCCGCCATCAGGTCGATCCGTAGTTCGGTCTGTGCGTTGGAGGTCATGGCATAGATGTACTTCAAACCTGAGAAATAAAACATTAACATATACCTTATGATTGCACAGTGTAAGAATAATTATTCTGAATTATTTGAAGAATTTTACAAAACTGTGTTTGAGATATTAAGAGTACGCAATATCAGTTCATGGATAATTTGTGTATGTTCACCGTGTTTGCGTTCAATTTTTCCGTTGCATAGTTGAACGCAAAAAGTATGCGTTATAATCGGTCGAAGTAAGATACGCCGAAAATATATACATAACTGAATTTTAAGTATAGTTTATCGATTTTAAAAATGAGTTTCAATACTAACAGGTTACTTTCTTGACCAAATTGCGTATATTATATATATATGGGGATTTCATAGTATGCATGCTTCATTCTGCACCGAAGCTAGGCGCACACGCCGAAGTCTCAAATGGGAATGTGTATGTCCGTTTGTATGTCTGTGTATCTGGTTGTTCACACACATCTTTCTCCGTATATATA
>VMBQ01012628.1:0-19719 GCA_007657795.1 Dreissena rostriformis
GTGTTGTTCTTAACACTAAATGATGTTGACAAATTAAACTATCTGTTTTCGAATTCTAATATCATACGAACCTGTGCCAGAACCTGCTATCTCATGCTACAGAGACGGGTATTTTTAATTTTTAAGTAACCTTTTTATTTATGTATATAATGTGATCATTGCTTTAGTTTTCCCCCGTTTTATTGCGTCTTAAGCAACTTTGCTTATCCGGTTCACGGTGATCTGATCAACGTGATATATGATTTTTTATACCCATTTTTTAACTAATGCGCGATAGTGCTTTTTTCCTATCATTCAGTATCTTACCATTGTTTTAAGGCCGATCTTAATTAATTTGATGAGCAAAATTTCTTCAGTTTTACCTTTTTACCTTTTTATTTCATTTATTTGTGCAAAATATTGAATTGATAAAAGTCGTAATGTATGTTTATTTGTATATATTAAGTGGAATTCTTAACTGCGATAGTCTCTTATAATTCCAATATGGAATGGCAATATACATTTGACAATTTGTAAATATTTGTATTGTAATCACCATGTATGTATATTGATGAGACTTAAATAAAGATATACTACTACTGCAATAATATCCTAACATCTGTCCCCTGCATCGGATATTCGTAATTAACGTCGATACTACTGCTACTTCTTCTACTGCTTAATTGTTATTATTATTTACCTTCCTTTTTTTAAATATGTCCCTTCATTACTACGACACTGCGTAGTTACCCAAGTACGTCGTGTTTGTTTGAGTGATTCGAACGGTTTTTCAACAAAATTGCATTGTATCACAAATGATGATTAAAATAATAAAAATGTCAGTGTTTATAAAACGATAATCTCGAAAAGTATTTTGCCCATCACTCAGATGAACAACAATCCACAAGCATATGTCATCCAAGTTCGATAATTCATACTTTTTGTTTTCAATGAATATTAAAACTCCTTTTACAAACTAAACACATGTCACGTACCTTTATTCGTGAAGATTTCAGTTTTCATCATAACGTTTTTATATCGGCTACTTTAATTCATTTATTGTTGGAGATGTGGCAAGAGGCATCTGCATTAATATGTTTTTGAACAACAAATACAATATTTATTAAACGTACGGTAAAGGCCATTATCGCGGTGACGTCGACGTTTATATAACCATCTGTAAATAGCGACTTGGATTTTCTTCTCATGTAGAAAAATGTATGAATTATTCATATCTGAAAACTTGCGTTAGAGATTGTGTCAAAGTTAAGCAGATTAAATGCACATCAAAAAAGAAATTAAAAAATACAAGAATATAGTTCACCTTAACTGCTAATCAAAACGAAATACATAATTCATATATTTTTGTATTTATTGAAGTTATTTAAACTGTATAAATTATGCATTGAACTCAAAGTTTGAAGGAATACGTTAAGAATAAAATGGAGATTAAGCAATCAATGATCATTACATTGGTAAAATCTTTCAATAATGGGGTTAACTTTTATGAAAATTAAAAGTTGCCAGAAACAATATGACCAGTAATTATTAATCATTAATGCCAAAATGTCGCTTCGTTACATTTCTTTTTATTGTAAACCGCACGAAAACTCTACACTTGAACCTTAACAATAAGTATGGAAAAGCGTGGGACGAACTGTCTAATTTTATTGTCAATTTTGAACAAATTGCGTGCCAAATTGATGTTTACTAACAGTGAAATATCACTCTATGCCATCTGTTTTCATAAATTCTTTAGGTGGCAGCCTTGAAGATAACGATTAAGAAGGTAAATCTGTTGGTAGAAAAACGCGATACAATTCTGAGCTGTATACCAAGCGTGTAATTGGGTCAATTGTTTCCACGTAATTAAACAACTTGTAACACGACCACAATACAAGTGTGTTTTTATTGACGTCAAATGGACGCACGGTACTCACAGGGTTGAGGACCAATTTACGACACAATGTAAGAACACGCGATGTTGATATATAGTCGTCAAACAAGCTGTAGGTTTACGGACTCTCCGTGACGAAACTGTCAACAACTTAAAAAATGAAAATTATGACGATACCAATAGAAAGATTGGCAAGATTTAACTTACAATTCAAGAATGTTGTGTTTCTCAGCCTTCGGACTTTGTTCATGATTGCCTCGACAATGCCGTTATCAAGACAATTCACTTTAATTGGTCTGTTTTGATGGTGGTTTTGTTACCGAATCTTTGTGGACGAGCAATGTAAACATTGCAATGTTTTTCTTCAACAAGTCTACAATTATTATGCTTTCTCCGTAGTTATCAAGAAACCCCCGAAGCAACAGGATTTTCCGTCTTGATTTGGCTTCGATTTCAATGGATTTATATGCGAGAGTCCTTAATAAATCAGAATAAGCATTCGTAGCAGATGCAACCTGAATAAGCTTTTATTGATGTTGACGATTGCTTTTTGCAGATGTACTACATTTAAACTGCCCTTGACTTGCTCGTTCCGGAGGAAGCGAAGCTCATCAAACACGTGATTTAGTTTATCATTAAATGAATTGTAATTCCAATCTTGCTTCGATATTCTCTGAAATGCCTATCTGCTATGTTGTTTGTTTTCCCGTTCCTTTATGGTGCTTAACCGGTTTTCCACAGGCACCGAAAATAAACCACCCAAATCCATGTTTGTTTTCTTAAAACACACATATAAGTTATATTTACCACTTTGTCACATTAACATTCAACATTTGTGTGGAACTCAGGTCGACATTATTTATAAATGATGTGTTTACGCCAGCACTTTTAACGATGCAAACATGGCGTCTCGTGACCGGACCGTATTAAGAGTTATGTGCATGGGTGTCAACGTTTGTTTTACGGTCTATAACTCGAGAACAAATTGATTAACAAAGGCACGTTAGGGTTCAGTATAAGGCTTCTACGTATTAAGTTTCATCAAAACAAATCCATACTGTTATGAACTGCAGAGTTCTCCTACAATGAGATATACCCGCATATAAAGTATCACGTTTATATATTTAAAAGTGTAAAATTGATGCTCCAAAAACTCGTCGTATGAACATTTACAAAGAGCACTAACTCCGAAATTCCGAATGCAGAGTAACGCTTCTCCTTAATGAGATTTTCAAGTTATTAACGATTGTGAACTTATGAAAGACAAATGGAAACATGTAGAATGACAGCCGCCCAGACATGTTGATAATTTTTTACTCCTGCAAGACATTTGAGGAACCCACATAACCATAATTCTTTTGATTGTTTGCCTATGTTTATTTAATACTAAAACACGACTACGATGTTTATGTATAGCACACTGTGGATAAAAGAGATAACAAAATTGAAATAAATAATTATCCTGGATAAATCTATTCTGCCAGTAAAAGTTCTAGACGTGAATTAAAAACCGGTTACCGTTTCGTTCAGCGAGGTCGCTAAAGTTAGATATGATTGAAGTGTTGAATACATGGGAAGAAGAATAAAGCGCTATTTCTTTTTAATTCCCAACATGGCAAATAGACTC
Organism: Dreissena rostriformis; assembly: GCA_007657795.1. NCBI lineage: Eukaryota > Metazoa > Mollusca > Bivalvia > Myida > Dreissenidae > Dreissena > Dreissena rostriformis. The sequence goes on from VMBQ01012628.1 coordinate 3,504, forward strand.
AGTCTGGAAAACCATATATATGATCATCATACTGGATATAAATGAATCATTTAATGATATTTAATGTTATTGATGATAAAATCAATGCTACTTAAGGGATTGAAAAAATACCTGTGATAAAGTAACCTTATGAAAAACAACAAAATATCAGTTAAAAAATATTTACTTTTTTTCTCTTAGTGCTTACATTTAATCTGTTTTCAGCTAGTTCACTCACTTTTTTTATGAATTAAAACACCAACGTACACACTTACTCATTCACTGGCTGTTCTCATCTATTAATGCCTATAGTTACATATTTTCTAAAAAAAGTCTACATTCACTCCTGCATTAACTCATTCATTCAATCTCTCACCCATTACTGATTTAAATTATTTTTTTTTAAATTTGTTAATTCAGTCATGCAGGAAAAATTATTTGTGTTTTTTATTCAACGAAGCTGCGTAAGAAACATGTCTTATGAAATACAACAAGTTTCGGGAATTCTGATCTTTCCTGTTTTGTCTTCGTTTATTATAATTAGGCTTTTAACGAATAGAAAAACATCACATTAAATGTAAATACAAAATTTCGTTTGTTTGCGCACTAACTGCGGGATCATGGATATTGGAAAAAAATGCTATAACACTATTAACGCAGTAGTGTTGTAACATTAAGCTCATTTCTGAAAGATTTTATCGCGCATTTGCTTAATGTCTTGAATCATATTACATTTCAATTATTTTCGCGTATTTTTATGACTGGAGATATAATGGTACCCGATAGAAATACCTAACTCACCATTAGGTTAACGATTGCGAATTTAACTTCACGTGGTGACTTAGCAATAGATATATATACAGAGCAGCTCTGTGTGTTTGAACCCATACATATACTAAGAGGTACATATCCATTAGTTTTTTGGATTGATATTTCAAGAGACCAACTATTTCTCACAGCTGAAATTGTTGTAATTGTGTGCAAGCTAATGAATATATTTTTTCTAAAATACAACAACCTTCAATCATTCTCTAGCAAATTATCATAAATATTAGGGCTGTAACGGGTACCCGAAATATCCGATGATATCGGATCCAACTTCAGATTCGCGGGTACGGATCCACCCCTGGAAATTTCGGTTCCGCATATTTATTTTCGTAGTTGTATGTAACCTAGAGCTGTTTTCACACGATTCTTTTTTATACAGACTGGTTCTGTTTAAATGATAAAAGATACGTAAAACAGTAGATATTTATGGACATTTCATGGTCAAACACGCATTTCATCCGAGATAGTTCGGCTTTTATCGTATAAAGTACCTATTTTCGCGAACATGTCAGAGCGGAAAATGTATGACTCTGGATTGTCTTCGAAGTAGAGTAAAAGAAGGACCTTGTAAATAGTGGAGAGATAAGCAGAACACACCCCTTTCTGGCACAGATAGCATCCAGGTATCGTGTTATGCAGGGAACTTTAGTCTCCAGTTAGATAAACCTCTCCACAGCAGGGGACACATTGGCAGTGCTCATATGGTTTGCCTGGACCCGGACAATATTGATATGTGAAAACAAAATTCAAACTGTATGAACTGTGAAAATTGGATTTGTCAACGAGCAATGCATTAAGTGTTAAGGTTTTATTTTATTTCGACATTGCTATACAATGTTATAATACTTTTTTTTTTATTGCGGTATAATATTAACATACTTCTTTTACCGGTTCTTAAGAAAAAAAATATGGTTAAAGAGTATTTTGTTAGGTGTTTTTGTTAAATATGTTTTTTAGCCAAATTATATTTCCAATACATTTATTTCTTTAATTTGGACAGTAAAATTCTCATTTTCTCTTATTTGATGGATCCGGAACCGAAAAACTGCAAGAAACCTTATTTGGATTCGGATTCGGATCCGAACCAATTTTTTGGATTCGTTACAGCCCTAATAAATATTATGTTAAATTCGTTTATGAGTATACATATCCGCGTGTGTGTATTTTTTATAAATATTAGAAAATTATCAAATGGTTTTATTAATTATCAATATTAACGCAAACTTAAAGATCGGACGAATTAAGGAAGTGTACCCTTAATGAATTCCCGAGTTTTTTTTTGATGTCGGCTAATGTCGGCATTCATCGTAGAGTGTAGTGTCCATATTTGTGATATCGACATACAATCTAATGTTTACACCACTGTCATATATCATAATTCCATTATATTCTACATTTTGATTTGCCAACTGTAGGGGCAAACATTTTTTTCCCGTTGGGTATGTTTTTATATTTTACGCATACACATAAATTATTGCATTTAACCGCGCCTTATTTTATGGTAAACGATAATACTAATTAGTATGTCAATCCCTGAAACGTTGCAGATGAAGGAAAATTAAGAATAATTTAGGATTTACACAATTATTTGTATGGATTCACTATCTCATGTTACGTGTACATACTTAACAACATATCAGCATAATTATTGTTTTTGCATACGGATATTATCAAAGAACATATTTTCGTAATATTGCACCTGTGTCAAGTACCAAAGCCAGAGAATTGTTAATCACCTGTTTTGTTATGACAAACGAATCAGCATATCGTTAATTGTAGCGGGAGCCCACGCTAAGTTCGGGTTTCAAATCTAGGCACGGACTAGCTCTTTAAAGTGGTATCCGTTGAACGAAAGAATGTGTAATCCTCTCAATATATTTATAGTGTTTGCATACATAGCTTTGAATGAAATTAAATACAGTTACTAACACCATTTGTAAAAAAAATGCGTCTTATGAGTACGTTTTGTGTAAAACAATATTTCAAAGTGTGATAAAATGTGAAAATGATATCAATTAGTTTTTGCAGAAAGGTTACAAAAGGGTACTTAACGGCATGTCGTGCCCAACAACCAAGAAGAATTGAATATGTGTAAAAAGAGAACACGATAATAACATGGAGGTTTGAATCTTTGGCGACGGAAAGCACACGTTGACACTAAGTTATCAAATAGTGGAAAGGATATAATAATATTCTATACCACCTGTCACCTGTCGGATCCTCTTAACTAATGTCGCTACTACTGCTATAACGTCTACTACTAGCTTCATCTGCTATTATTATTGTTAGAAGATCCTTTCTTAGATCCGATATGCACTAGATGTAAAGTGTATTTTAACAATGCATACTGTGCGCTTCATTAACTATAAAACTAATATCACCTTATGCTCGGGTAATAGTTTGTAACCGAAGTCCCGAGAGCAAACAAGCATATGTGTCAGTCTGTCTGTTCGCAAGAAACGACTCGCACATTGAAATTGAACATGATAACATACCAACTTCACACGACATCCAGCGTCTCCATCTATGTAGCCATAACATCATGGTCACGCATTATGGCGATACCCAACATGCGTTTGCGCATAATGGTCAAACCAATCACGTGTCCTCAAACCTTGCATTATTGTTAGGCCTACTATGTCCCAGAAGTATTTTCAAACTGACCAACTTAGGAATTTTAATAACATTTTCAAAGAAATTATATTCTGATGATGATCAATTAAACTTTCTTGCTCCCGGCATCCGTGTTAACAACTTAGTACGAAGATCAAACTCGACAATTTTATCATGAAGCTCGTACCAACGGGACATACGTATTCAAGACAATATTCATTAAATTGAATAATAACAGAGACATCGCATAAACAAACGTGACATTCAGCTATTAAAATATATATTAATTGTTTCAAGCGACCAACTACAATTACTTACCAGTGTGATAATAATTCTTCCAATTATTCCCGTCATGTTATGCGCTTTTAATTTTCCCTGATTAACATCAGTTCACCATCTAGACAAGGATACTTTATGTTGTATTTACAATCAGTCAATATTTCATATCGAACTCATATCTCATGTGGTAACAGTTAATGTTAATAATCATCAACTTGAATTGTTTCTCTTAATATTTTAATAGACTAGTTACGAAGAGCGAGTTGACAATAAGCATTTCAGTATATAAATTAAATCCATCTTTGATTTTTTGCGTTAAATATATTTGAACCTTATCCAATGTACAGAAGATAATTTCACTTTGTTGAAAACACATTCCACGCTGTATCCTATTTATTATGGCGACTTTCAAATACCTGACTTCATAGCTACTAAAATACTAAATGAGAAATTTATCGCAGTCCTCGTATTTCTCTACAGCTGATCATTAACGAAGGCAGTCTCAATGGCTCACCGGTCACCGTTATGATTACTATTGATCGTGTTCTAATAACTCAATTAAAACATTGATCTCCAACTGTTTATGTTGTTTTAAATATTAAAATGTCATATACCGATTTGCTTCACTTGTTTTTGTTCATCCGTGAACAAATAATGTCTTATTCATTCATGAGGTTTATGTTCAACACTCGTTTATATTTCTATTTCTAAAGTGGGCGATATTATAATGGTTATAAATTTAAGTAAGTGTGCGATTGTCTAATATCAACAAACACAAATGATTTAATGTGTGTGACATAAAATACATCCACGACTGTGAAATAAAATCGTTTTATTGTACTTTTGTATACATTGCACATAAACTGTTTAATGATTATTTAATTATTAAAAAAAGAACTCGCTTCACAAATATTGATATTATCATAGACAACAAAAAACTAAAAGCATTCACTTAATTAAAGTACCTACGAGTATACTTCTTTAAAAAATGGTAATTTCAATAGAACACAAAAATGTACACAACAATCTTTAGACAAATACTATTCGAAAATAAGTCAACCAATCTGTGTGCGTTTAATGGAGATTAAGGTCGATTGCCTTCTAAAGAATAACTCAAGATTTACATTAGTTAATACTTGTTTAAACTACGTTCTTCAAATTAATACAAATTTTACAAACATCATATATAAAAAGTTGAAAAACGACGCGAACAACGGTTCACGTTCTAACCCCATTTTGTATTGTTATATGTATATATAACAATACAAAATGGGGTTAGAACGTGAAACCGTTCTGGAAAACATATGAATTTCAGACGTGTGAATTAACCAAACCTTAAATGATGCCTACCTAATACAATGTAAAAACAGAATAAAGCACATTTACACTCAAACATTACCAAAACGAGATAAACAATTCACCTTTTCTATCTAGATACTGTATTTTGAAACAGAATGTGATGCTAGAACCATATCAGATGAAACAAAAGAAACAAAACAATATAGTATCGCTTAAAGTAAATTCTATTACATCAGCTTAAAATTGAACGAGGATATTGCTATAACATTGAAAGACAAAATCGTAATTGTAAATTCTGTAACATGAACACAATAGAAAAAGATTTTTTGTTATTGAAGTCTGTCTCTTATAAACAAAGGTCAGACAACAAACCTATTTTAACCTTACTTTTGAGAATTGCCAAAAATATCTAAATTTCAGAAATTAATGTTTAGCGGAAATAAGAATGAAATAGTAAATGTAGCGAAATTCATATACAAAGCAATTAATTTAAGAAGACAGGTACATACGTAATTCACTATATATATTCCCATTATTTCTCAAAAGTGATTGTCACTAGTTTTCGTTTTATTGTCCATGTATATTATCGTTTAATATTGTTCAATTGAACAAACTTGATTTAAGAATGACTGCATTCCAATCCAAATATAATATAGTATCATTTAAAGTTAGTTTACAAATATGTTTATTTTGTTTAGTATCCTCATTGTGTCAAAATTAGTTTATAATTTATTTATTTAAAAATTCGTAACTGTTTATTAATTAAAATGTTGTTTACTTATTGGAAGATGTATAACAAATTATTGAAACATTTAACTTAGTGTGTGTAAAACGATATTGCATTAGGAGAGGTAAAATATAGGTACTAAACCTTTCGAATTCATAAGTAACCCCACCATGCATATACTTATTTATTCATTTACTCCTATAGAGTTTATCAATGCCTATTGTGTTATAGTTACTTCATAAAAGGTAATATACAAACACCGCAAAGATCTCAATAAAATCGTGCCATTTGTGTTACAAATAAGCGAGGACAAGTTTTAATTAATAAAGCTGCTGGGAAGGATTGTCCTCGATATGATAGGAGGTTAATTGGTGGAAGATTAATGGTTAGTGTTTTTTTTAAAGATCCAAATGTATGAGCATTAATTGGACGTGATAAATTACTTATGTCTTTGTTAAAAATTCGTTCAGTCTAATACATCACTAACTGTCATTTAACAACAAAGTCACGCTAAACATATTGGTCTTAACACTATCTTTGGTTTAGTATTAATGTGAATACATGTCCGTTAACCAGGGGAAATAATAATTACTGTGCTTCAGTCTAATATATCAATAACGGTACTTTTACTACAAAGTCACGCTAAACATATTGATCTTGGCACCATCTTTGGGTTTTTAATTAAATATGAATATATTCCTTTAACCAGAGAAAATAATTATTACGTTGCGTATGTTAATTATCACCTCTGAAAACACGAAGACCTTGAATGCAAGGATAGGCATTGTGTGATGTCTGATGAGGCATAATTTACAAATATAAGACCGTGCGACATCCCTTTAAATTATTCGAATGATCATGACTAAACGCTACATGCATCCAGAATTTGGTATTGTGTAATCGATAGTTTCTGGAATCGGTAGTGAAGCAATATTTAATGAAAAATGAATTATATATTTGGTGAAACGAATTATGCTATTACAATGTGGACGATCCATTCACATTCCTTAATTTTGTTTTCAATCCAAAATAAAAATCATATTTGTTCATGCAATATTTGCAATCTTTTTACAAAATTATCTAATTTGGATATTATTTACAATGTATAAATCCACAACGTGGTTAAACCCTCAAGCAGTCAAACATTAAAAAAAATAGTAAATAATATCATAGACACAGAACGTATCAAATTCTTGTTACAAGATTTTAGCTTTATAGAAGTTTGTTACTTTTAAAAATGCGGCTTTCCTATTGGGATACTGATTACGACAATACTCAAGAAAAGTCGTCCAGTTCGGAAATATCCATATATTTCAATCATAAAAGCTCTAATGCCCTCCCGGAAGATATGTTGAATAATCCTACACAGGAAGTGGGATACAATACCGTGTTGGGCCCATTTAAATCCGACCCGTTCNCCTGTTTCTGTCTGGCGAGGATTACGAGAGTAAGTACCCCCGCCTTCCATATGTGCACTTTGTTTTTTAACTCTATTATATGGACACTTAGATATGTTTTTCTCTTCAGCGAGTTCTATATCATATGCTCTCTTCACTCTATCAGATGCAGGGTGCAGGATTAACGGGGTTGTCAGTTTTTTTTTTAAACTTTTTTTTTTTAAATAAACTTTAAAATATTTCAGAGAGCGAGTTCCTGAGGGAGGCCCAGGTTCTGTTCAATATATGCAACAAGGTGTTCACGGACTTTGAGGACGACCTAGAAGAGAATGAGGAAGAGGCCGTTGAGGCCGTTGAGTCAGAAGCCGCCAAGAGGAGCCTCAAGATGCTACTGGCGCACGTCAAGAAATAGGTAAGAACAACTGCAACTCAAGCAGCTACTGGCGCATTTCAAGAAATAGGTAAGAACACACTGCAAGTCAAGCAGCTAATGGCACACGTCAAGAAATAGGTAAGAACACACTGCAACTCAAGACGCTACTGGCGCACGTCAAGAAATAGAGAAGAACACAATAGGTTAGAACACACTGCAAGATATGTATGCATTTTTTCTAGAAACACTTTCGGAAATAGCCCAGAACGCAATAGGTGAGCACACACTGCAAGTTATGTTTGCATTTTTCTAGAAACACTTTCGGAAATAGGTGAGAACGAAATAGGTGAGCACACAATGCAAGATATATTTGCATTTTTCTAGAAACACTTTCGGAAATAGGTGAGAACGCAAAAGGTGAGCACACACTGCAAGTTATGTTTGCATTGTTCTAGAAACACTTTCGGAAATAGGTGAGAACACAATAGGTAAGAACTCACCGCAAGTTATGTTTGCATTTTTCTAGAAACACTTTCGGAAATAGGTAAGAACGCAATAGGTGAGCACACAATGCAATATATGTTTGCATTTTTCTAGAAACACTTTCGGAAATAGGTGAGAACGCAATAGGTGAGCACACACTGCAAGTTATGTTTGCATTGTTCTAGAAACACTTTCGGAAATAGTTGAGAACACAATAGGTAAGAACATTCTGCAAGTTATGTTTGCATTTTTCTAGAAACACTTTCGGAAATAGGTGAGAACACAAAAGATGAGAACACACTTAGCCTTATCTTTGCATTTTTCTAGAAACACGTTCGAAAAAAGGTGAGAACACAATAGGTGGGAACACACTTAGCCTTATTTTTGGCAAGTTTCTAGAAACACTTTCGGAAATAGGTGAACACAATAGGTGAGAACACAATGTATGTTTATGGTAGTTTTAATGAACACTTCTGATAATTGGGGTAGCACATGCATTTGTATTGTTGTATTCTTGAGGTATTCTGGACAAGGTGAGAACGCATGGAGAGAGTTTACATATAAAACCTTATATGAGAACCTTAAATAATTTTGAGAAGCAAATATGTGGGAAAGAACGGCTAAGTTATTGTAGTTTAACCCATTTATGCCTAGTGGACTCTCCCATCCTTCTAAATTGGATACATTTATTTCCAAGATTAGGGATGTCTACTATATATATTTCTATATTTAGAATATTTCTTACATAAATGCCTTTAAGCAAACAGCGCAGACCCTGATGAGACGCCGCATTATGCGGCGTCTCATCTGGGTCTACCCTGTTTGCCAAGGCCTTTTTTCTAGATGCTAGGCACAAATGGGTTAATAATAATAATGTCACAGTGTTAAAGACCTGAACAATTGCTGATAATAAGAATATTATGACTTAAATTCAGTTGTTATCCTAAATATTTCATTTTTATTTAAAAACATTGCACACACTCACACTGGATAGCCAGTAGTTTATTTCTAGATATGAGCCTCGCTCTATGAAAACAAGCTTTAACCCTTTGCATGCTGGGAAATTTGTCGTCTGCTAAAATGTCGTCTGCTGAATTTCTAAAATTAGCATTTTCTTGGATTCTTTTTCAAAGAATACTATCAGAATAGCAAACAGTTTGGATCCTGATGAGACGCCACGTTCTGTGGCGTCTCATCTGTGGCGTCTCATCTGGATCCAAACTGTTTGCAAAGGCCTTCAAAATCCGGTTCCAGCGCTCAAAGGGTTAATGCATGAGCGTAAAATGTTATCCCAGATTAGACACTTTCTGCCTAAACTAGATTTCCTTTAAGAAGAGACAAACCCTTAAATAAACAAGTGATGTGTNATGGTTTTTAGTCATAAATGCTTTTTTCTAAGACTTTATTAGTGCACGTTTATCCTATTTAATCTTTGAGAACACATTGGCGAACGTTCAAAAAAATATTATAGTTTGTTGATTCACAGTGTTTCTTACCACCTTGCACGGATTTATAAAAAATAGTATTGTCTTGTTTGAGTACATTTGGCTTATGTAACTTTAAGCTGCTATTATGTTGGTTAACAAATAGTTTTTACATTGCCGAGTTCACATTTAATTTTCAATTAAAGATTGTATTATGTTTAACCCATTTATGCCTAGCATCTAGAAAAAAGGCCTTGGCAAACAGCGTAGACCCAGATGAGACGCCGCATGATGCGGCGTCTCATCAGGGTCTGCGCTGTTTGCTTAAAAGAATTTCTGTGAGAAATATTCTAAAAATAGAAATTAATATACCAGACATCCCTAATTTTGGAAATGAATTGATCCAATTTTGAAGGATGGGAGAGTCCACTAGGCATAAATGGGTTAATATTTATTTGGACTATGAACATATTGATCTTAAGCTAATCCAGTTTAAAAAGGTTTAAGAATGATTGAAAAGTCGGGGCAGGGTTAATACTATTCTTCACATGATTTACGTTTCCTGCGAAGAATTTGGTCGCTTGAAAATGACGATATGCTATGAAACAATATTTGTGAAACAGTACGGTTCTTCATAACCTGCACAATGGTGTCGTGTTCTGAGAAAACTGGGCATAATGCATGTGCGTAAATTGTCATCCCAGATTATCCTGTGCATTCCGCACAGGCTAATCAGGGATGACAATTTCCGCTTTTATCGAATTTTTCGTTTAAATGATGTCTCTTCTTAGCAAAAATCCAATTTAGACGGAAAGTGACGTCCCGGATTAGCCTGTGCGGACTGCACAGGCTAATCTGGAATTACACTTTACGCACATGCATTTTGCCCAGTTTTCTCAGAACGCGACACATTTGCGCACGCTAAGACTCGCAACTGCACACGCTCATTATTACAGGAACGCACACTAAGCATTGTTCTTGCACACAGAGAGAGCCCGCTTGCCCACGTCATTTCGTATGTCTGTGCACGCAAAGACTTCCGCTTGTGTATGGAATTACTCGAACTTGCACACATGATAACTCACACTTAATCACGTATAATCTCGCAATTGCGCACTTTAAACATCCATGTTGTACACATTGGGACACAAACTTCTTTAAATTCTCATTTGCGCACGTCAATGCTGGCACATGCGCACGTGAAGACTGCACTAAGTCTTGCGCATGTGAAGACTCACACTTGAGCAAGTAACGAAGCGTATTTGCGCTCATGAAGAATATATCTTGCCCACGAGAATATACCCACCTGTCAAGTAAGTACTTTAACTCAATTTGCTCATGTAAAGTCTCGCTCGTATGCACTGGAAGACTCGCACTTGTGCACTGTGAAACTCGCTCATGCACACGAAAATAATTTGCATTCTGCATGCTCATTTTCGCTCGCGGAGACGCACACTTGAGCAAATGAAGACCCGCGTTCTTATATGAAACATCTCGCTACAGTACATTTTAACTCGAGCCTAAGAGACAAGCACTAGCGCATATTTGGCGCAAACTGTACCTGTAATTTCCGCACTAAGAAGTGAAGGTTTATTACCCTTTGAAAAACCGTATTTCAGATTTTAAGTAAGCGATTCTTGATTGTTTATAAAAGTATTTATCTTCAAATTAGGACTGTAAACTTTTTCTGAACTTGAAGCTTTTTTGTTGCTTCGTTGAATTGGATATACCGGTTGGTCAGAATATCCTTTCTTCGTTCGGATATTTCAACCTCTATATGGTATTAATAACGAATCTAAGAAGTAAGAACGTAAGAAACAAATACATTAGGAAGACAACTGCTTATTGCGAAAGGTTAGCTGCAAAATAGGGTAAACAACTGCTATTACAAAAGTTTTGCCGTAACATAGGAAAGACGACTGCTTATTTCTAAAGGTTAGCTGCACCATAGGGGAGACGACTGCTTATTTCTACAGCTTAGCTGCAACATGGAAGACGACTGCTTATTTCTAAAGGTATGCTGCAGCATAGGGGAGACGACTGCTTATTTCTACAGCTTAGCTGCAACATAGGAAAGACGACTGCTTATTTCTAAAGGTTAGCTGCAACATAGGGGAGACGACTGATTATTTCTAAAGGTATGCTGCAGCATAGGGAAAACGACTGCTTATTTCTTAAGGTATGCTGCAACATAGGAAAGACGACTGCTTATTTCTAAAGGTTAGATGCAATATAGGGAAGACGACTTCTTATTTCTAAAGGTATGCCGTAACATAGGAAAGACGACTGCTTATTTCTAAAGGTTAGCTGCACCATAGGGGAGACGACTGCTTATTTTTAAAGGTTAGCTGCAACATAGGGGAGACGACTGCTTATTTCTTAAGGTTAGCTGCAACAAAGGGAAGACGACTGCTTATTTCTAAAGGTATGCTGAACCATAGGGAAGACGACTGCTTATTTATAAAGGTTAGCTGCACCATAGGGAAGACGACTGCTTATTTCTTAAGGTATGCTGCAGCATAGGGAAAACGACTGATTATTTCTAAAGGTATGCCGTAACATAGGGGAGACGACTGCTTATTTCTAAAGGTATGCCGTAACATAGGAAAGACGACTGCTTATTTCTAAAGGTTAGCTGCACCATAGGGGAGACGACTGCTTATTTCTAAAGGTTAGCTGCAACATAGGGGAGACGACTGCTTATTTCTAAAGGTTAGCTGCAACAAAGGGAAGACGACTGCTTATTTCTAAAGGTATGCTGCACCATAGGGAAGACGACTGCTTATTTCTAAAGGTATGCTGCAACATAGGGAAGACGACTGCTTATTTCTAAAGGTTAGCTGCAACATAGAGAAGACGACTGATTATTCTTTAAGGTTAGCTGCAACATAGGGGAGACAACTGGTTGTTACTACACGTTAACCGCTACATACAGGGTACGACTAAATATTTGTTAAAATAACCTTTAATTTAGGTTAGACGATAATTGTTCTTAATCATATAATAATGTAATGTAGGACTTATTGACCACGAGAATCAGTTTCAGGCGAGAAATTATTGTTCTCTTCCACTAGTCGTTTAATTAGGACAAGTGACCATGTGCCAATACAAAACAGGGATATAACCCGTATGATAATGCTTGCTAAGTTGTGACGGTTCAAAATAGTGTAAGATAGTCATAACCTGACGGTTAACAAAGCATTTGAATTATCTCTTCAAAACGAAGAAAGGCAAATAAAATTATTTAAAACAACAACATACGCGGGTACATCTAATATGTAATGAGTGTTACGATCTAAGTTGATACTGGGAGTTTACACGGACAGAAAGGCATGCCGAACCAAACACGTAGACAACAAGAGTATTCAAACATTAGTATCACTGAATTGCAATGAAACGTTTTATTATAAGCCACCAAATTGATGCATTAAACAAATATGCACGGAAGGGAATGTTGACTTTTACAATGAGATTTTCGTCGCATTCAAACATAACATTTATATTACAAACTTATTAAACTAAAAAGCAAAATCCTTCTTTCAAGCCATTTTTTAAAATATACCATGGCATAGTCATGCTATGTCTACCTCAGTAATTGCAATGTCGATCAAAGAAACCCCGTTTTTGATCCGTGTATCAACATTCAAGTGTTATTCTGATTCGTTTAACACGCGTTGAATGTCAAGGGTGTGTTTATTAGCTGCTAAATTGACAAAATTGAAAACAAAAATGTTTCAGATTTGCAAATTTTCGATATACATGTAATTATGTTTTTTTGCAAGGAAACAGTAATACTGAACATTTACCCTGCTCAACAATGTCCATTATATGCATCTTATGACGATTAAAAAAAACTGAAAATTACAAAGCGTTACAAACGCGAAACAATTGAATAATTTGGAAAGTTCTCTTGTTATCGTTTTATTTTGTGACATTACAAGGATAATTGACTTTTTCTCCAAGGGTCAGTGGTTCGAGCCCGGGTGTTGCTTACTTTTTTTCTATCTTTCTTTAACTTTGTTCTTGTTTTTTACTGGAGCTCTTTAGTAACGATGTTTACATTTATCAATTTAAATCATTCAAAGACAAACTTCAAAATATGCAAAATCTGTGTATTTGGTTAGAAATGGACACAAAACAGTTTAATCACAACGTCGATGGTTAAAACAAAAATACTTGTGTAATAAATATTTTTACTATGAATGTGTCAAACCTTTTAAAGGTGAATGCTGTTGCTGTATTTGATGCAACACTCAATTATGTCAATATGCGTTATGCATAGTGTTTTTAAAACAACCACCAAGTAATTTTCAACAAGAAAGATTTCTCTGTTTCATCTTGAAACTTGTAATTTTTGTTTCAAAATGTTTCCTTCAAATTTTGTGTTTGCTTTTTCATTTGGTTCTTTTTTTCTTCGTGCTGTTCTTGTTATAGTCTCATTGTCACTTTTTTAAAGAAATATATTGAATTTGAACCATCGTGCATGCAAACTTTAATACATGGACAAACTATATCCAGTGCAATATGAAATATAAACTCCAACCGCTTCGAGGGCCGTATTGATGTAATGTCCCCAAACAGCCCCTGTGTATTACGTATCTTTAACTCAAATTGATTCGAGGACCGTGTTGATGTAATCTCCCCACTATCAATTGGAAAAAATATATCGTCAACTTCGACTGATTTCGAGGGCCTATTCGATGTAATCTCCTCACTTTCCCATGTATAATGTGTACATTCAAAAATACTTGATTTGATGGCCGCGTTAATGTAATCTTCCCACTAGACCCTGTGTTATACGTACTGTTAACTTCTACTCATTCGAAGGATGTAATGATGTCAACACCCCACTTTCCCCTGTATTAACGTACCGTAAGCTCCAACTAAATCGACGAACGAGTACATTTAATCTCCTCATTAGCCCCATGATAATACGTACCATCAACTCCGAATTATTCGGACACTATGTTGTTGTAATCTCCCTTTCAGCCCCCGCATAATAATCCCGTCAACTCTGAATAATTCGAGGTCGTTGCTAATGTCATCTCCCAACTACACCCTGAATAATACGTACCACTAACGCCGACTGATTCGATAGTAGTGTTGCGGTATTTCATTTTCAAAACTTTTCTGATACTTTTTCTGGAACCCTTTGTTTACCATTGTTGCATCCCATGCTTTAAACAACGAAAGTTCTTCCGCATGTCGTACATATTCCTCGCGTAACCAGTTAAATAAATGTACTGGCGTATATGGCAAAAGCGGCGTTATTATTAAGTTATAACGACATACTTTTTCTATCATAAAGATAAGATAGTATTTGGAAATGAGAACATTTTAAAATTTAACTATATTAACTTCCACTTCAATATGAAACATTCAATGTATATAATATCATAAGAAAGAATAATTAGAATTTATGTCAAGATCCCTTTCCTAGATTTTAGTGACCCTGCTTTCAACGTACAGCGATGAAACTGCATGTTATATTTTCTCTCTCAATAGATGAACGTCTAGCGTATAATTTAGGGCGACAGGTAAAACCTGCTGTCTTTTAAAGCTAGCAGTTAACGGATGGTTGACGCACGTTGTCTAGATGGTAACCCGACGATACCGGTACGTAAAGTTAAAAAACCACTATGTAAGTGTTGAATAGTATTAAACACAGGTAATTGTATGTAGGCATTCGTAAACTAAACCACGAAATTAGGAGACTGGTTTAGGTGTTCGTGTTAGTAAAACACGTATCTGTGTTCGGTGTTTTATGTTAAAGGTCATTTTCGCATTGGATGTCCTGATTGCAAACGTTACCGAACGAAAATAACTGAATATGTCACTAAACTAAACAATAAAACGTTACTATATTGCACGTACTTACTGTTTACAAAAAGGGTGAAACTTTATATAACACTTTATTTAAGAGATGGTATTGTTGTTGATTTTTGTTAATACGGGTATAACGCTGGACCAGACATGGCAACTGAAGCGACTGCCCTGGTTTGTGACAGTGGGCTCATCTTTTAATGTCAACGCTTTATTTACTCAATCTTAAATCAACGCACGCAAATCAACGATATAAGACACAAACAAAATACTAATAACGTGTTAATGGTATCAGAAATCAAATGTCATGGACGACCATGTTGTCATAAGAACTACGCCTATAAGAAAACATTTACTCGTGTGTGTTTTTGAACATACAAACAGTGTAACATGAATTAGTTTTAAAATGTAAAACGAGACGTGTTTGCAATTGTATAAAACTCGTATTTTGCGGATTTACTGTTCCTATTNTGTAACATGAATGAGTTTTAAAATGTAAAAACGAGACGTGTATGCAATTGTATAAAACTCGTATTTCGCGGATTTACTGTTCCTATTTCTTCGTAAAATGTATTCGTCATTCAGTGACTATTTAAAGAATCTCAGAAGAACAGACTCATCTGATTTGTTGATGATGCAACAATGAACGCATTGACATAAATCTCGGAAGGGGCCTCGTTTGAACCTAGGTAATTATTTGATCCGCGTGAACAGACACTTCTTGTATACTTTTCCCCACACGAATAAATTACCCTTTAACTATTTACCTTCTAAAGTTTACCAAAGTGATCGCAACTACTAAATACACATCCTATTCAAAATGTTTGACCAAAAATTTGGACAATTATATAATTAATAGCTTTATCATAAATTTAAACGACCCGTTAAATAATATTCCTTTAACATGTATAATGGGTCATATTTTCTTAAATTGTGTATTTTTACCCATCGGAGTCAGTGTGGGGTAGATTTAGAAACCAGTGGCATTTGG
>VMBQ01012629.1:0-18700 GCA_007657795.1 Dreissena rostriformis
CCTTGACCATTCGTAACTTTTACAAAGGAACTTACAAATTCGTAGCAGGTGGTTGCTTTAGTATTTTTTTATGAAACCCCTCGGATTTTCTTACGAACTGCGCAAGTATAATTACAAAAGAAACCGTGCGTACGAACGTTTATGAAACGGGTCAATATCCTGAAGGGATTTTTTCAAGCAAAAAACAGCAATCCAAAAAAATATATTAATACAATTGTCTGGAGGAAAAATAACATTTTCAAATACTCGCAAGGCATACCATAAAGCAGCTACACCGAAACAGGCTAGCAATAAAATTCCTATTGAAAATAAAATTTTGATGATCCAGATAGCCAATTTCGTAAACGAAACTAACATTAACAGTGCCTTTACATTAGATATGTATCGCTACATGTACCAGAAGATGGCAATGCGAGGTTGTTTTAGACTTATTGGGCGGAGAAAAGGGTATTCCTTGACATGTGCGTTGTTCAAGAAATTGTCCGTGTATAAGGACCATGTCCGTGCTCAATAACAATCGTCAAAACCAATCGATACTCAACTTTACCTTGAAAAGAATACCATGAGCAATCGAGTTATCCATTTTTTGTCAACCAAAATGCGTCCAGATGATCAACTGGTACTTAAACAGTGATTATTTGTGTAAAAAACATTGATTTTAATTTTTGTCGTGTTCAATGACAATTGACGGTTCAGGAAATAGCGAAATATTCCATGAATATTCTCAACATTCAGACCAACCAGAGGAAAACGGTTGATACTCGCTGAAACTTCTTCCGGCTGGCCCTATCATAGGCGTCATCCGATTAAAAACAAGTAAGTAATAAGGTAGATGTACCTGTTTGAAGTCTCAATTTCTGCCTCTTAGCGAGGCATCGGCGGCCATTTTTTTTTATAGAATTTTACCACGTGATTGCCCGCATTGTTACCAAAGATTTGAAAATACTGAATACGGTATAACAGATTCGTACATTTTATTATGAAGGTAATTTTGAACCATATTCTTACTAACAACCTCAGAAAGTGCAGTATGCCTGTAATGTTTGCTGTGCTTGGATTTAAACATGACATAATTGTGTTCCAGGTTGCTGAACTGTTTCAATTCAGCGGGATTTCATTTCTCTTGACATTACAGATGGTCTCAATGACATTGCAGAAAGTCTCAAGACAAATTGTCATTTACCCTGCCTGTCACTGTTTACAAAAACAATTGCGTGTAACCAGGCTAGACTGTAACCAGGCGTGACTGTTAAAAGATTTATCAAAGACTACTGCTGCCGCACAGTAATTGTGTTTTTGAATTAATAATATTGTATATGATTTGCCGTACATGTCTTGATAATTACATTTTATTGTTTTAACATAAATAGAATGCACACATAAATCATATGTAACTCCTTAATCTAATTATGAAAGTAATATAAGTTTATTGAAGCAATGTGACTTCCAGTGCATGTTGTGTTCTAAATAGTATATTTATGTGAACTAAATGATGTAGTAAATCATAGGCAGTATTCTAATTGGGTCAATCACAATGTTTTTTGGGGCAAGTTCTCCATTTTTATTAATGTAAAACCAACAATGTAGTTTTCATTTGTTATGGATTTATTAGTTATCTGATTATTTCTGAGATGTTACTGTGAATAGTGTCACACTATATTGTACATTCACAAATACATGACTTAACACTTACGTTATTTGTATTATCAAAAGTGCAGAGGCTTGTTGTTTCTATTCTGTCAGTTGCAATGTCAATCGGGATGCACATTGATTCTTCATTTGTACAGGTTAAAATAGTTGTAAATATGTAAATTAAATGATTGCAGATTGTATTGTATGAAATAAATTTGATTTAATTTTGCTGTTAATGGGTTTATTACAATTAAATGGAAATATTTGTTACTTTGCCATATAACATTTGAAAAATCTTTGAAAGAAATCAGAAATATTGTTACAGTGTATCTATCACATGCGAGAATCCAATATCAAGCTTACAATTTCAGGTCACTTTCATTCAAAATCAGTAATTTAAAACTTTGATTAGAGCGTAACTTTCTCAGGTTTCTAGGACAAAGGTCAAGGTCAGATATGAGAACAAATATTTTTAGACTTTGTCAATACAAGTGCATATGTATGTATACTTTTGCCATCGCATGCCATTATTGAAATGTAAGGAAATGCAAAATCCTAACAGGCGTAAATATAATAATAAAGGAACTACTGAAATGTTGTTAGCAGAACAATTATTGTTGCTTTAAGCTAGTCAGTAGTAGCTTACACAAGCACAAAAGGAGCAAGGTGAACTTTTGTGATCATAATATATCTGGCTTTGTGCATTATCAACTTTTAGCATGTTAACACTCTAGAGGCCACATTTTTAGCTCACCTGAGCATTAAGTGCTCATGGTGAGCTATTGAGTTATGTGGTCCTCCAGGGTCAGCAGCCATGTGTCCTCAGTTGTTAGTCGTCTATAATTTTTTTCAAACAACATCTCCTAAACTGCTTGGCGGATTTTCATGAAACTTCACAAGAATGATTCTTGGTTGACCCTCTTTTAAAGCTGTTAAAATAGTTCCTGTCTGCTGCATATAAAGGTCACCAGAGCTAAAAATAGACAAGGTTTACAATTCTTTTTATAATATTTTCTTGTGGTCCTCTACAAAGATTGTTCAAATAATGCCCCTTGAGTCTAAACTGGCCATACACCAGGACCAAAGGATTTAAATAAATTATGCAGTAAATAACTTTTCAAATCTTCGACTCTAAAACTGCAAGAGTTAAGGCTTTAATATTTGGTGTGTAAAATTGTCTTGTGCTCCTGTATTAAGTTTGTTAAAATCATACCTTTGAGGTTAAAAGTGACCACACTTACATACTTTATGGAGACTTATAAAGTAATAAGCTTACCAAATTTTCTCTGAAAACAACAAGGGTCAGGGGTTAAATATTCGATGTTTAATGTTTGATAGAAGTCATTACAAAGTTTGTTTAAATCATATTGCTGGGGTAAAAACAAGCAACGCACCAGTGGTCTCCAGATTTATATAGACTTGTGTGTTGATTAGCTATAAATATGGAGTATATAAGACAACAACAATTACAGGTTAAATTCTAGAAGAGAAACATGGTATAGTGGTCCTTTAAAAAGTTTTTTTATAGATGCTGCCCCTTGAGGCAAAACTGGGGTCACCGCTTTATATAGACATATGTAGTAAAGAACTTTAAAAACCTTTCTCTGTGAACATGCAATCAGGTATTAAATACAGGCTTTCTACTGGTCCCTACTTTTCCTACTTTTCCCTACTTTTTTTTCTTAACCCTAATTTTCCCTACTTTTTTAAAAAATAGCCCTATTATCCCTACTTTTTCATTTTGCAAGTAAAATAAATAAAATGTAAAATGAAGGCTAACATGATTCTTCTTTAGATATTGTGCAGAATTTCCAGCCATTATAAATCTTTTGTGATGAGTACAGTTCAGATGTGTTTGGGGGATAACCTTGTGATGTCCATCCATGAAAGCACCATGGTTCCTTGGCTAGTCAGTACAGACATACTGGTCTTTAGGTAAGATAATATTTTTTTACACTGTGAAAATACATGTATGTTCTATTTAATCATAACATATGTGCTTCTTGAAATAGAGGTGACAGATATGCACGCTTCATCTAGAGTTTACACTGCCAAGTTTCTTTTTTTCCCAATGATGCTACTAGCTGAGGGAACCCACAAATGCCATGCTGTGTTTTAAACCTTATGGGTTAAATTCGTAATTGCAGATGCTGCTTTCTTTTTTTTACAAAATANACCCCATGGGTCTCCTGATTTTTATAGACTTAGATAGTAAACAACTTAAGTTATTTTTTTTCTTCTCTAAAACCAAAACTCCTAGAGTTTTGATATTTGGTATGAAACCTCAGATACACATCTTTCACAAAGTTTGTTCAAATCGTGCCCCATGGGGTCAAAACTGCCAAGTCCCAGGTGCCACTTGATTTATATAGACTTGTACAGTGAAGGACTTAAACAATTCCTCTCTGTCTAAGCAAGGGTCAGGGGTTTAAATATTTGGTGTTTTGTCTAGTTGTTGTCTGCAAATATTGTTCAAATCATGCCATGTTGTAAAAACTGGCCACCCTCCAGGTAAACATAATTAATATAGACTTGCGTTCTTACATTTTAAAAATCTCTGAAACAAAAATGCCATGAGGGTTAAAATTTGGCCAGTTACACCATGTTATCCTCCACTAAGTTTATTTCTTCAAATTATGTCCCTAGGTGTGGGGTTGAAATGTTTAAAATAGAAGTTATACTTGGTATGTGACATCAGGTTGTAGACCTCTACAACGATTGTTCGAATAATACCTCTGGGTTCATAACTTGCCACTCCTCATTACAAAATTGATGGATCTAATGCCATCTTAGCTCTCTTATTTAACAAGTCTTGATGCATCTTGATCAGAATGTTTATCTTTACAATCTAGGCAGAGTTCGAGTCTGGTTCATTTAAAAGCTATGTTTCTTGGTCAAATCTTAGAAAAACCAGTATAGAGGCCACATGTATGACTCAATCTTGAGGAAACATTGTCAGAATGTTCATCTGGACAATTTCTTGTCCAAGTTTGATTCAGGGTAACGTGTGTCAAAACCTAGGTCACCAGATCAAATACTAGAAAACCTATGTTACCACTCTGAAAGCAACATTTATGACTTGATCTTGATGCAATTTGGTCATAATGATTTTGTGGACAATATTAAGGCCATGTTTTTAATCTGGTTCTAATGGGGTCAAAAAAACTTTGTCACCAGGTTTTGACAATAAGTGTTCCTTAAACTGAGTTGAGCGCTTTAGGGCCATTGTGGCCCTCTTTGTTTTTCAGACAAGTGA
This sequence comes from Dreissena rostriformis, assembly GCA_007657795.1. Classification (NCBI taxonomy): domain Eukaryota; kingdom Metazoa; phylum Mollusca; class Bivalvia; order Myida; family Dreissenidae; genus Dreissena; species Dreissena rostriformis. Next base: position 4,889 of record VMBQ01012629.1, read on the forward strand.
CCCTTTTCAAATTGCCTACACAATACAGGACTATACATCATCAAGCCACTCACACAAAAGAAGAGCAAGCAAATTCGCTGTATTGATAACCCCCGCAAATAAATTTTGTAAATGGATGGGTGCAAATCCCTTGTATGGTAGACATGTAATCCTTAAAAGATAATTAAGTGTAGGGTAATTGTTTTTATGCATTGTAATATTCTCCTCATTTATTTCTATACACCCATGAAGTTTCATGTTGAAATCTTGTGGCGTATCTGAGATAAAGCCTTGAGAAGTTACATCATACAGAAACAACAAAGGGCAATAACTCTTATTTAAGAAAGTGTAGGGTTATGGTTCTTGTGCATGACACTACTTCTCATTGATTACTACACATCCATGAAGTTTCATGTTGAAATCTTGTATCGTATATGAGATATAGCTGAAAAGTTACATCAAAGAAAAACAACAAAGGGCATTAACTCTTATTTAAGAAAGTGAAGGGTTATGGTTCTTAAGCATGTCATTTCTCTTCATTGATATCAATACACACATGAAGTGTCATTTTGAAGTCTTGTATGGTATCTGAGATATAGCCCTGAAAAGTTACATAATACAAACAAACACAAAGGGCAATATCTCTTATTTAAGAAAGTGTAGGGTTATGGTTCTTATTCATGGTACTTCTCTTCATTGATATCATTACACCCATCAAGTTTCATGTTTATATCTTATATAGTTTATAAGATATAGCTCTGAAAAGTTTTGTGACAGACGGATGGACCGACTGACAAAAACAACAAAGTGCAATAACTCTTATTTATGAAAGTGAAGGGTTACATTGAAGATAATGTAAACGTGAAACAAAATGCACTTGTGTGTCTGACATATTTGAAACATCTTTATTTACGTGGATCTGATTGCATTGGGAAAGACTTGACTTTTCATCGTGTCAAAACCTGGAAAGACTGAAGAAGTTGAAAGATCTAGAGTTAAATTGCACACGTGAAGGACTTGACTGGTCGCATTGTGAACACATAGAATCAATGACTCTCGGCTGCAAAGTCATTTTATTGCACCTTTCTGCTCAAACCTATAAGAGTCTGGAACATATTACAATTAAAGGCACTTACCTGGATTTGTCGTTGTTTGAAAAGTTAGAATCAATCAGCAATAAAGTGAAAGTGTTACCGAAACAACCTCTCATTCGTAACAATAAAAAACCTACTTATACAGGCTTGTATGAGTTTGATTATTTATCAGTTTAGACAAAATAGCCTGTGATGCATTGTCTCTACTAAACAGTGAAGATCCAGCACAGTGTGCCTCATTACACTGTGAAAGGGGGTGACAGTGATCTGTTTCCAACAGAGGGACTTGAAAGGCCTGCGAATGTTGAAGTGAAATGATTCCGAATATATGACCGGTCAGCTAACACTCATAAATACATGTATACCCCGTGTGAATGGTCCTCACGTAGCAGTGTTGTTGATGATGGTGATCATGGCAATGATGTGGCTGATGATGAGTTTTATTGAAAGTTCGTACGAAGTATAACATATTCCAAAGGCTTTCACAGTCTGATGTCAATGCGACTTCACATTAACTGTGTAAAAGATCCAGCCGTATCAAGTAATACATGATATTGCAAGACATAATATTTAGATTTATTTGTGTGTGAAAGACTTTCCGAAATTGTTTTCAATTATGAGAACAATACACTGCATAAATATAGCTTTCAAAGAAACAAGTAGTGTGTAATATGTGATAAAGACTTTTCACGTGTGTTTGAATTTCTCTATGATTACGGTTTCTATATGATACCAAGATGCAATTTCTTATTGTTTAGTAGTTGTTTTAGTTGTGATAATCTGATAGCTTATACGTTTTTCTATTGCGTCTGATGATAATTGCGAAGATGATGATGATGAATATGATTATGGTAATTGTGATGATTATGGTGATGATGATAATAAAGAGTATGAGGATGGTGCTGGTGCAAATGGTTATGACAACAGTAAAGAATACTACGACACTATTAAACTTTTGCTGCTGATTATCATATGGTTGATGATAATGATTATTATTATTATTATTAGAATTATGCTGCCGATGATGAAGTACATATCGATGATTATGATGACCAAGTAGAGAAGGATGTGATGACGATAATAATATTTTCATAATTACATTAAAACAAGTTTGGTTTCCTTCAAATCTTTATCAAAGGTCACACTTTCTCAAAATGGACATTATAAATTGTTACAGCAAGACGAGTATTTTTTGTTTATTGAGAGTCGACAAACCTCATGTATACTTTTCCTTATTTGCGCCTGCTGGTTGTCGTTTTAAAGAAAATGCAGCTTGCATAAGTTCTGTTCAATTGTCGCTTTCAATGGCTTCTTAAAAGCTCGTATTTGCAATACTGGCACAAAACACGATTTTATTCGTTTGTTTCCTTCCGTCCACATTCTTCACGTAATGAAACAATCCTTCTAGAGCTGCTTTGTTTCATTTTTTCCGAATTGATGTAGGCGTGTATATGTGCCATGTGATAAATAACTCTTTTTATAACAGGAACCTTAAGTAATAATAAGTCATAATGATAATAAGTCATCACTTAATAACTTCATCGTACAAGAGTCGTTTAATATGCATGCATGTACATCATATACATTTTAATGGCACACTTCATACCACAGATCTTTAAACCAGTATACACTGTATATAAGTTCAATGCCAACATGTTCATTCTCTTAATCTTAAACCAATATATGAATATGACCGCGGAATGTTAAATAAAATTAATTTACAGTATTTATAAGGTTTACCTCAGTAGAATTTAAAACGTATATAATCGAAATTGTTGTGGAGCCAAACATGAATCGTTTCAATGAATCTGCACAGACTAATTTGGGTTTCGAAACAGAGCATATATATTGAGTACATGAAAGAGGTAGGAGTTTTCTGAGGGAGAAGTTTTCTCCTGTATACTATTATGACGAAAAGATTCGTAGTCGAAATATATGCTTTGCGTCTCTTCACTGTTGCAGTATAGTTACCTTCCTTAGTTTTACATTTGCCGTCTAAACAATATGAAATTGTAACTCTAAAAGCAAAAGTAAGTTAATTGGCTGGTTTAAAGTAATTTATTATGCATAGGTACATCATTTGATATTGAAGGAATGTTTCTTGTAAAATTCTGCGTATATATTCGGCTTGTTTCTGTGTTAGTGAAGGGGAAATGCTGATCGGTAATCTCCGTAGAGTGCGGAGGGAATTCGGAAACGTCGGTAGTTTCCGGATCGTGCATTTCCGTTTGCTAGGTGGCGCTCTGCTCGCCAGTATATATTTAGGCTTGCAGATCGGCAAGCCAGTCAGTTCTCCTGTGGNATAGATAATCTTAGATAAAAATAGAATCTCGGACAACATGAACTTTATCATGACAATTTAACATTTTAATCGTATTAAAATTAGCCCTTTATTGTACAAGAGTGTTTAATATGCATACATCAATGACATTTTAGTGGTACAATTTATACCACAGACCTTCAAATGAATTCAATGCCAACATTTTTATTATCTCAATATTAAACCATTATATGCATGTGGCCGAGGAATGTTAAATGAAATTCATTAATTATTTATAATCCACCAATCGAATATGGTTTTCTTCAGTGGACTGTGGAAGAAGTTACCGCCGATACCGACACGTTTATTCGTAATTGTTGTGGAATCAAAAACGTATCGTATGAACACACAGACTGCGCATACTAATTGGGGTTTCTTAACAGAGCACATATTTGAGTATTGTACATGAAAGAGGAAGGAGTTTTCTGCTGTATACAACTTTTTTCTCTTTTATATTCTGGTTAACTTCTTTTGAATTGTAGTTTTTTATTCATCAACGTTCCAACTGTTTTGCAAAAGAGCTTTACAGCGTGCATGTAAGATCTTGTTCCTTTTAACTTGTCGACGTATCTAGTGAGTTTCATATCAAATTTGCACATATTAATAACATCTAATAGAATGTTGGTTCAATAATGACAGACATATTACAATACTGATCAATACCATGTGACTCAAGCACGTTGGACGTTCCGTAGTGAATATACCTGAAATTGATTATCGACTTACCGACATCGAACTTGATTGCAATGTAACCTCTATCTAAGCGGTGTGGTAGTTTAAAGCCTTTCCGATGACTAGACATCGAACAAACCAGAACGGGCATAGACCTGTCGGGGTGGATATATTAAATCGAAAGTAGGTGAACAACTTTATCGCTGTAAAGTCATTTCCAGCAGTAAGCGATGGTATTTTAATACACTAAATAGATTTTAATTTCGTCTAGCTAGATAGTTATCATTGAAATCGATTGGAAATATGTAAACGGATATTTTAACCACAGGCAAAATAGACACAGACAACAAAAAGTTAGTTGTTTTTTTTTATATTTTTTTACTTATAATATTTATTATAAGTAAAAAAAAAATCAAAAAAAATCAACTAACTTTTTTTGTGGTTAGTTTGTAAAACAAATAGATAATTAAAAAAAAATGACGAATGCCTGTGATTTATTACTATGCTGTATGTGTTCAATTAATTTCTGAATCTGATGATGTCCACTGTTTTATTTTTTATTTAAATCATAATTACATTTATCTGTGTATTGCAAATCTATAAACATCATGTAAACGGATGAAATAACGAACAAATCAACTCAATCTTTCAAAAATAAATTGTAATTTGAGATTCATGAATAAATTTCATTATGTGCTTTATTTGAAATTAAGTTGGAAATCCCAAGCGTTTTACGACAATCTATTTTTAGAAAATAAAAATAAAATAACAATGCCAACTCAACTTTATAACTAGATTTTGGGATACTTCTGTAGTGCGTGGATGGACATTAATCACTGCGGTTTTGTTAATGAGTGAAGCACTTTAATGTAGATACACTAAATAGTATAGTTCCATAATAGTTGTATGTCGTTAGTCCACATCTTGGGGAAACCCCATATACACAAATAATCCGTGGATAGTACCAACGCGTCCCATTTATTCAACAAAGGAAGTTTCGTTTAAATAAATAGGGTTGATATGGTATGTGATTGTGATAAGTGGTATAATCATTTATAATTAAGTTTCATAGTCATATACTAGTATATTGTTCAATTTGTTGTGAGTGCACAAACACATTGATAAAAGCGATATTTCCAAATTTTTCGACGTTTTTATTTTGTTTCAACACTTCGTCCGAGTCATAATGATACGTAAGAAAATATTAAAAAAAAACAACAAAAAACAATTGTTGACAAAATCATTGTCATAATAATGATATTATGTGTATAGTTATGACATGCAAACACGAACATTAAATTAGTTAATATTTTTTTCTAATGTAATAGAGTTTACACGGGGTTTACACACAGACTTGTTGTGATAAAATGACGTGCTTTATGTTTTTGTTGATGTGATTCGTTATAATATGTTTTGTAAAATATTTATTTCGACTTGCAGATGACACATGAAGGGCAACCACAAGAACACATGCTAGGAATTAAAGCAGATCAGATGCATCTTTCTAATAAGGACTTTGGTGTCATGTCATAATACCTTCTACTCTTTGGTCGTCCCAAAACGAACTCGCCTCTTAACGGTGCTTTGTAGTTGCCTCATGATGGCCGCCAACACCAATATATTCACCGACAAGGAGACTAATAACTGGATTAAGTCTTACATAGCCCTAAAAGTGGCAAAGGAAGGACTGACTAACTTTGTTGTGAACGAATTAAGAAATGTCCAAACAGCGGTAGGTATAAGCTGCGGACAATGCTCTATTGAAAACCTCATGCCGTGTCCAACTTGGGGCCTGTGTAAAAAGGGGAAACGAAATAACTGCACGTTCCACACATCAAAAATACCCAAGTCATGCCAAACATGTGACATAGTGAAACAAAATATCAAATCATGGCATAGATTTAATGGGCCTTCGTGGCGAAACACTCAAGCGGAAAGATGGGCAACGGATCCGTGGGAACTTGGTAAATGCTATCTCCCACCGGATGGCTATAGCGACGTATCATCTGTGCAGGAATCTGATTTCAACAGTATAATAAGCATTTTGTTGAACTGCACACATTTCCAGAAATGTCTATCTCCCGCATGTCTTTCGCCGCCACCACCTGATAAGCAATGCCCGCTTGAAAAGGTAATTTCAAAAGACTGCAATCAAAAAGCCCAAAAAATATATATTTATTTTTTCAACATTTTACTGAATCGCTCATATGTATGTATAAGTCCATGCGTTTTGAAGCAATATATTTCATACAGTTATTATTATTATATCAACTACACAACCATTGTTTGTGTCGCCTGACTGTGGTTAGGGGACATATAGGTGTTAAATCGTCGGCGGCGGCGTCGTCGGCGGCGTCGTCCGCGGCATCACTTTTTTCGAAAAAGGCTCATAACGTCTGTGTCCCTTCAGATATTGCTTTTATATTTGGTATGCATGTGTATCTGGACAACACCTTTCCATGACTTTCTATGCGCATACATTTGTTTACCCCTGTGACCTTGAACTTGAGGTCAGGTTCAGAAATCTGCAACCGCGATTCGAAAAAGGCTCATAACTACTGTGTCCCTTCAGATATTGCTTTCATATTTGGTATGCATGTGTATCTGGACAACAACTTTCCATGCGCATACACTTTTTTACCCCTGTGACCTTGAACTTGTGGTCAGCGTTCAGGTTTCGAAATCTGCGACCGCGATTCGAAAAAGGCTCATAACTACTGTGTCCCTTCAGATATTGCTTTCATATTTGGTATGCATGTGTATCTGGACAACAACTTTCCATGCGCATACACTTTTTTACCCCTGTGACCTTGAACTTGTGGTCAGCGTTCAGGTTTCGAAATCTGCGACCGCGATTCGAAAAAGGCTCATAACTACTGTGTCCCTTCAGATATTGCTTTCATATTTGGTATGCATGTGTNTGGAGAAAAGGGCATTGAAAGCAAACTTGATGATGGGGAACAACGCCTTGAAAACAAGACACGGGCTGGAGAACAACGCATTAAAAGCGAGACAAGGGCTAGCATTGTGCGCATACAACAAGCAGCGAATGACAAGGAGCAAGAAGATTATGAGCGATGTGAAGCAGGTTTGTTAACGGATTCATTTGACTTCCATCCTCACTTCGTTAAAATGGCATTGCAGTTGTTAAGTTATTTACTACATGTATTACCAATCAGACAAATCCGTCCAACTGATATGGAGGCTTTACTGTCATTGTAGATACATCCGTACGACTAACTCAAACATCAGACTATCAAATCGAACATCTTCGTTATAATAAATTACATTTACACTATGTTTCCGTATCAGGAACATCTTTTATGATAGCGCATCGCAAATATTAGTTATATTGACATATACACTATACAACCATTCCGGACTTATCAGTTTTACTGGCACATACACTATGCTACCGTGTCGGACATATCAGTTGTACTGGCACAGACACTATACTACCGTGTCGGACTTATCAGTTATACTGGCACATACACTACACTACCGTGTCGGACATATCAGTTATACAAAAACAGACACTATACTGCTGGGTCGGACTTATCAGTTATACTGGCACATACACTATACTACCGTGTCGGACATATCAGTTATACAAAAACAGACACTATACTGCTGGGTCGGACTTATCAGTAACACTGGCACAGGCACTATACTACCGTGTCGGACATATCAGTTATACTAAAACAAACCCTATACTGCTGGGTCGGACATATCAGTTATACTGACACAGACACTATACTACCGTGTCGGACATATCAGTTATACAGTTATACTGGCACAGGCATTATACTACCGTGTCGGAAATATCAGTTATACTGACACAGACACTATACTGCTGGGTCGGACTTAACAGTTATACTGGCACAGACACTGCACTACCGTGTCGGACATATCACCTTTACTGGCACAGACACTATACTACCGTGTCGGACATATCAGTTATACTGACACAGACACTATACTACCGTGTCGGACATATCAGTTATACTGGCACAGACACTATACTCGTAATAANTATCAGTTATACTAAAACAGACACTAAACTGCTGGGTCGGACGTATCAGTTATACTGGCACAGACACTATTCTACCGTGTCGGATATATCAGTTATACTGGCACAGACACTATACTGCTGGGTCGGATGTTTCAGTTATCCTGGCACAGACACTTTACAACCGTGTCCGACATACCAGTTTTACTGGCACAGACACTATACCACCGTGTCGAACTTATCAGTTATACTAAAACAGACATTAACTGCTGGGTCGGACTTATCAGTTATACTGGCACAGACACTATACTAACGTGTCGGACATATCAATTATACTGGCACAGACACTATACTGCTGGGTCGGACGTATCAGTTATACTAAAACAGACACTAAACTGCTGGGTCGGACGTATCAGTTATACTGGCACAGACACTATACTGCTGGGTCGGACGTATCAGTTATACTGTCACATACACTATACTACTGTGTCGGACATATTGGTTATACTGGCACAGACACTATACTAACGTGTCGGACATATCAGTTATACTGGTACAGACAATATACCAACGTGTCGGACATATCAGTTATACTAAAACAGACGCTATACTACCGTGTCGGACTTATCAGTTATACTAAAACAGACACTGTACTGCTGGATCGGACTTATCAGTTATACTGACTCAGACAATATACTACCGTATCAGACATATCAGTTATACTCAAACAGACACTATACTACAGTGTCGGACATATCATCTATGCTGGCACATACACTATACTACCGTGTCGGACATATCAGTTATACTGGCACATACACTATACTGCTGGGTATGACCTATCAGTTATACTGGCACAGACACTATACTACCGTGTCGGAAATATCAGTTATTCTGGCACATACACTATACAACCGTGTCGGACATATCAGTTATACTGGCACAGACACTATACTACTGGGTCTGACCTTTCAGTTATACTGGCACATACACTATACTGCTGGGTCGGACCTATCAGTTATACTGGCATATACACTATACTACTGGGTCTGACCTATCAGCTATACCACCGTGTCGAAATTATCAGTTACATTAAAACAGACACTAACTGCGGGGTCGGACTTATCAGTTATACTGGCACAGACACTATACTACCGTGTCTGACATATCAATTATACTGGCACAGACACTATACTGCTGGGTCGGACGTATCAGTTATACTAAAACAGACACTAAACTGCAGGGTCGGACTTATCAGTCATACTGGCACAGACACTTTACTGCTGGGTCGGACGTATCAGTTATACTGGCACATACACTATACTAACGTGTCGGACATATCAGTTATACTGGCACAGACACAATACTAACGTGTCGGACATATCAGTTATACTAAAACAGACACTTTACTACCGTGTCGGACGTATCAGTTATACTAAAACAAACAATATACTGCTGGATCGGACTTATCAGTTATACTGACACAGACACTATACTACCGTGTCGGACATATCAGTTATACTAAAACAGACAATATACTACCGTGTCGGACATATCAGCTATACTGGCACATACACTATAATACCGTGTCGGACATATCAGTCATACTGGCACATACACTATACTGCTGGGTCTGACCTATCAGTTATACTGGCACAGACACTATACTACCGTGTCCGACATATCAGTTATACTGGTACATACCCTATACTACCCTGTCGCACGTATCTGTTATACTGGCACAGACACTATACTACTGGGTCTGACCTATCAGTTATACTGGCACATACACTATACTGCTGGGTCGGACCTATCAGTTATACTGACACATACACTATACTTCTGGGTCTGACCTATCAGTTATACTGGCACATACACTATACTACTGGGTCGGACCAATCAGTTATACTGGCACATACACTATACTACTGGGTCGGACCTATCAGTTATACTGGCACATACACTATACTGCTGGGTCTGACCTATCAGTTATACTGACAAAGACACTATACTACTGGGTCTGACCTAACAGTTATACTGGCACATACACTATACTACTGGGTCGGACATATCAGTTATACTGGCACAGATACTATACTACTGGGTCTGACCTATCAGTTATACTGGCACAAACACTATACTACCGTGTCGGACATGTCAGTTATACTGGCACATACACTATACTATCGTGTCGGCCATATCAGTTATACTGGCACAGACACTACAACCGTGTCGGGCATATCCGTTTTTCTGGCACAGACACTATACTACCGTGCGGACATATCAGTTATACTAAAACAGACAATATAGTGCTGGTTTGGACTTATCAGTAATACTTGCACAGACACTATACTACCGTGTCGGACATATCAGTTATACTGGCACATACACTATACTGCTGGGTCGGACATATCAGTTATACTTAAACAGACACTAAACTACTGGGTCGCACTTATCAGTTATACTGGCACAGCCAATATACTGCTGGGTCGGACGTATCACTTATACTAAAACAGACAATAAACTGCTGGGTCTGACTTATCAGTTATACTGGCACAGTCACTATACTACCGTGTCGGACGTATCAGTTATACTAAAACAGACACTATACTTTCGTGTCGGACATATCAGTTATACTGGCACAGACACTATACTACTGGGTCTGACATATCAGTTATACTGGCACATACACTATCCTACCGTGTCGGACGTATCAGTTATACTGGCACGGACACTATACTATCGTGTCGGACTAATCAATAAGAGTGGCACATACACTATACTACCGTGTCGGACGTATCAGTTATACTGGCACAGACACCATACTACCGTGTCGGACATATCAGTTATTCTTAAACAGACACTATACTACCGTGTCGGACCTATCCGTTATACTGGCACAGACACTAAACTACCGTGTCGGACTTATCAGTTATACTAAAACAGACACTATACTACCGTGTCGGACATATCAGTTATACTGGCACAGACACTATACTGCTGGGTCTGACCTATCAGTTATACTGGCACATGCACTATACCACCGTGTCGGACATATCAGTTATACTGGCACATTTACTATACTTCCGTGTCGGACATATCAGTTATTCTGTCACAGACACTATACTACCGTGTCGGACATATCAGTTATACTGGCACAGACACTATCCTACTGGGTCTGACATACCAGTTATACTGGCAAATACACTATACTACCGTGTCGGACATATCAGTTATACTGGCACATGCACTATACTACCGTGTCGGACATATCAGTTATACTGGTACAGACACTATACTACCGTGTCGGACATTTCAGTTATACTGGCACAGACACTATACTTCCGTGTCGGACATATCAGTTATACTGGCACAGACACTATACTACCGTGTCGGACATATCAGTTATACTGGCGCAGTCACTATACTACCGTGTCGCACGTATCTGTTATACTAAAACAGACACTATACTGCTGGTTCGGACTTATCAGTTTTACTGGCACAGACACTATACTACCGTCGCGGACAAATCAGTTATACTGGCACATACACTATACTATCGTGTCGGACGTATCAGTTATACTGGCACAAACACTATACTACCGTGTCGGACATATCATTTATACTGGCACATACACCATACTGCTGGGTCGGACTTATCAGTTATACTGGCACAGACACTATACTACCGTCGCGAACATATCAGTTGTACTTGCACATACACTATACTGCTGGGTCGTACATATCAGTTATACTGTCACAGACACTATACTTCCGTCGCGGACATATCAGTTATACTGGCACATACACTATACTGCTGGGTCGGACGTATCAGTTATACCGGCACAGACACTATACAACCGTCGCGGACATATCAGTTATACTAAAACAGACACATTACTACCGTGTCGTACGTATCAGTTATACTAAAACAGACAATATACTGCTGGATTGCACTTATCAGTTACACTGGCACAGACACTATACTACCGTGTCGGACATATCAGTTATACTTAAACAAACAATATACTGCTGGGTCTGACTTATAAGTTATACTGGCACAGTCACTATACTACCGTGTCGGACGTATCAGTTATACTAAAACAGACACTATACTACCGTGTCGGACGTATCAGTTATACTAAAACAGACACTATACTACCGTGTCGGACATATCAGTTTTACTGGCACAGACACTATACTACTGGGTCTGACATATCAGTTATACTGGCACATACACTATACTACTGGGTCTGACATATCAGTTATACTGGCACATACACTATACTACCGTGTCGGACGTATCATTTATACTTGCACAGACGCTATACTACCGTGTCGGACGTATCAGTTATACTAAAACAGACACAATACTGCTGGGTCGGACATATCAGTTATACTGACACAGACACTATACTACCGTGTTAGAGCTATCAGTTATACTGGCACAGACACTAAACTACCGTGTCAGACGTATCAGTTATACTAAAACAGACACGATACTACCGTGTCGGACATATAAGTTATACTTACACAGAGACTATACTACCGTGTCGCATGTATCAGTTATACTAAAACAGACACTATACTGCTGGGTCGAACGTATCAGTTATTCTAAAACAGACACTATACTACTTTGGTGGACATATCATCTATTCTGGCTCAGAGATTATACTACATAAAATTTACTACCGTGCCTAAATCATCCGTAAGTCTGACACACACATGTTTACAATATTGTCGTTTCGGTCATATCCGTTAAGAGGACATATACACCATCCTGTCGTGTCGAGCACATCCAATATACTGACAGAGACAACATACTGATCCGTAGGAAAACAAATCCGTTATATTGACACATACACCATAATGCTCTGTCGGACACATTCGTTATACTGAAACCCTTCTGACGCGTCGGACACATTACTTATGCTGACAACTGAATCATTGTTCAATGTCGTTGAATAATGTGTGTCAGTATCCATTGATTAAGGTTGTAGTCGCCAATTGCACAATATGTAATGTTTCTTTTGCGATAGCCTTTCTGGCATTGAATATCGTGCGTAGCCCTAAGAAAGTTATACATGATATGATATTTAAACTATATAAATGTACTGGAAATAGTTTAAATTCTCTACGAATTATGCAAAATGATATTTAAAGCTACTACGTTACTGATTGCGAAAATAACGCAAATGCAAAACTTTGTTTCAAATTCATGACAGCAAGATTCTTCAAATAGAATGCATGAAATACAGTTGATGACGCATTCTTGAAGTTTTATCTTTACTATGGTAGTGAAGATCATCATCATCATCATTATCAGGAAACAATTTAAACTAGTATTAACAGACGTATTTTGGTCGGGCCGTGTAAAACATATTTCAATAAAGGGGTCTGTGTTCGTTCAAAAAAGCCTGTCGCATATTAGCAAATAATGAAATATGACATTTGCGCCGTTGCTTCAACGTGCCTTAAGAGCATATCCAAAGATCGATGAAATATTTTATAATCAACAGTTGTATCTCACATTTAAAGGTTTCATGTACATTTGCTGTTCTCCGTTTTTCATTTTTCCGTCGGATTTTGTTTCGCTCTAAACTTCACTCGTAATAAAAAAGTGTATGTGTGTACTTGTGCCACGAATAATAAAAACATTATTTGTGCAAGAGCAAAGTAACTTTCAAAACATATACGTATACCTTAACATTTAAACTTGTGTACCAGGGTGTATAAAT
>VMBQ01012630.1:0-19405 GCA_007657795.1 Dreissena rostriformis
CTAACTTGTCTGACACAGGCTAGTCTAACTTGTCTGACCCAGGCTAATCCAAATTGTCTGACACATGCTAGTCTAATTTGTCTGACACAGGCTTGTCTAACTTGTCTGACACAGACAAGTCTAATTTGTCTGACACAGGCTAGTCTAACTTGTCTGACACAGGCTAGTCTAACTTGTCTGACACAGGCTATTCTTACTTGTCTGACGCAGGCTTATCCAACTTGTCTGACACAGGCTAGTCTAACTTGTCTGACACAGCTAATCCAACTTGTCTGACACAGGCTAGTCTAACGTGTCTGACACAGGCTTGTCCAACTCGTCTGACACAGGTTAGTCTTACTTGTCTGACATAGGCTAGTCTAACTTGTCTGACAAAGGCAAGTCTAATTGTCTGACACAGGCTTGTCCAACTTGTCTGACACAGGCTAGTCCAACTTGTCTGACACAGGCTAGTCTAACTAGAATATAGAAAACTTAACTACTGTATAACTGTGCTTGTGAAAATCAGTTGTTTTTGCCTAAACGTCTTTTTTTTGATTTTTTCAGTTAAAGTAAAAGTAGCAAAATATGATGGTAAATTATAATAATGCTTGTGCGACTACAGTATATGCTCAGTTGTTGTATGATCATTTAATGTACATAGTGTTTTGGTTCTAATACGGAATATTTCGTTATTTACTGTGATCCCGAGTTTAACTCGCATCGCCTTGTACACCTTCATAAACCATGTAGTGTGAATTTTGGCCATGCAAAAATTAGCTCATAATCCACTGATTACGTCCACTATTTTGGACGATACTTTTAAGCGCTTTTAATTTTAATCAATATTCTTATAGTCACCAGAGCGCACAAGTTCAGTCTTGCAGTATTAGGGACAACCATTCCTATTGTATTTAAAATAACATACGTAAACAACGTGATTCCCCATTTCATTTTACATGGGTATACTGTGTTTATGAATAAATATAGAGCGTCATGTTAACCCATTTATGCCTAGTGGACTCTCCCATCCATCTAAATTGGATTAATTTATTTCCAAAATTAGGGATGTCTAGTATATTTTTTTCTATATTTAGAATATTCGTAACAGAAATTCCTTAAAGCAAACAGCGCAGACCCTGATGAGACGCCGCATCATGCGGCGTCTCATCTGGGTCTACGCTGTTTGCCAAGGCCTTTTTTCTAGACGCTAGGCATAAATGGTTTAAATAAAGTGAAATAATTTGTTTTTGATTAGCAGCCCATGACTTTTTATTCAAAAGTAGGTATAGGTGTTGTCAATCATATTCCGTATTTTGTATTTAAAAATCACGAGTACATAAGAAATAACAAACTGTATTACAAATTTAAATAAAACAAATTTAGAACGCAGTGGAAACATTTTCTTTTTGTT
This sequence comes from Dreissena rostriformis, assembly GCA_007657795.1. NCBI lineage: Eukaryota > Metazoa > Mollusca > Bivalvia > Myida > Dreissenidae > Dreissena > Dreissena rostriformis. Next base: position 1,394 of record VMBQ01012630.1, read on the forward strand.
TAAGATTATCGGTTATTGTGAAGTAATCGAAATACTATAAATAGTCATGATTATGGTTGCGACGAAATTGCTTATTTTGTTTACGCTGGTATTCGGTGAAGAAATGCAATACCGCGCTTGTATTTTATAGATTGTTCATTCATTTCCCATACATGTACATGTAGTGTCGCTCTATATTTAGACTTGACTGTCACTCTTGAGAAAGTCGTTCTAATTTTACCCCTGACTCGTAACTTCTGTATATAAGTATCTGCTCTCGTGCAGTGGTTGTATAGGACTCTAAAGCTAACTTGAAACAATATGGCTCTTGAAAAACTGAGCGGAAAAGTAGTGAAGGAAGGGAAAGATGTGGACTTGTCGGAGTTTGACGTTGTGGGTATGTAATGTGGTATAATAGTTTGTTATATTTAATACAACAATAATATCCTACTAATACTGTTGTAGGTTGTAAGTGAAACTTAAAATGTAGTTTATTTGTAAATCACTATTTATTTATTACCCGTAAACCCCGCAACGAAGTATAGATGGGCATACTAGATCCACCATGGACAAATGATCGTGTGTCCGTTTGTCTGCGTTTCTGTCTATAACATCATAACAGCTTGTAATACATGTTTATTCAGTAGCGTTGGGGTATTCGTTTGGCTTCAAAGTTCGTTTTTCAGACATACGCATATCGTATTTATGCCTGGTGACATAATCACTTGAGTTATTCATAAAACACCGAATCTAACTCTTTAGAGCAGGATATCAATAAACTCTTATTTTAATTGATGGATTATTTTTCATGTGATCCAGGATGCTGTAAGAGCTTGTTGTTAAGTTGTTCGTTTTCCTTTCCAAGATAGTCAGCCCATCCGAAACACTTGTGTTATCTCTCATCGCAACATACAGGAGGAATGAATACAGGATCTTTAATGAACAGTAAATGGAGAGCATTTCTGGTCAACATCCGATTGTCTTTTCTATTAGATTGTTTATGTAAATTGATCGGAGGGTCATTTTTCCATATCTTTTGCTGATTGATAAATGATAACTTATAAACAACAGAACTTGAGCTTTCGTGATAGCCTTTTGTCATCACCCGTCGTAAACTTTTAGATTGTAAACACTCTAAAGGCGATGTTAATTGGTGAATCATGTGGAGTCAAACATAAAGTGAATTAGTTGAAAACAATCATCAACACTGTCACATGTTTTGTCCAAAACAAAAATATAAAACTTGGTACAGACTGATGTTTCTACGATGTATTGTCCGAGTTCGAGAATAATTCCACTCCGTTAAAACTATTAAAAACAATTCTGTTTTTCATATTTAAAAATAAAAGCTTGTGAACAGTTTACTAACCTAACTTTATATGCAAACTCGTACAAAAATGAATTCGGGTAAACCTGAATATCTTTATTTCTGTCACCTTACATGATAATAATGTGATATGCTACCTGTGCAAAACGTTTCAGTTACTACATTTTATTACTTATTATCGCACAGCAATAATCAAGCGAGCAATAGGCGTGAAAATCCCGACATTCCTTAAACATGTTCAATTTATTATTTGCTAAGTTACAGCCGCAGGCTTGTAAATAATTTCACTATATAATTCATGCAATTGGTTATGGGAAATTACTTAATTCGCCGCTAATGTTGACCATTTGTTTACTGACGTTAATAACGCTAACTCAGAAGTGTTACCATCTGCATGTATTTATAGTATGTCATAATGCCATTCGTTGAATACAATGGAATTCGTACAAAAGTAATCGCTCTTCAAAGTAATATACCAATTTCCCAGCGTAGAACTGTCGATTCTTCTTACATTGTATTTAGCTGAGATCGCAAATGATGCCATGCTACAACAAGCATAAAAGGGTGGATATCGTGTTCAATACTTACATCGGTAACAATATTAGAGGATGCATAGATCGGACGTAGAAGACGTGTTCACGTTCAATTACTATCTATTATATAGATGCGTTATATGTAGCCACTAACAATGACACACAGCTCAGTGCACGTATATGTTTTGCTCTTTGGAAGTCGGCACATATCATAGGTGATTGTTTTCGGTTTTCGAACGTTATCAATTCATCAATGAAAAATGTTCTTGACATGGACACTCCTTATTATGCTCCTCAATCTGTGGTTATTAGATCATTTATTTCGTTCACTGATGTATTAAGAGTGGGACAGAAACGGCAAACGCCCTTACCCTCCTCCCCTCTTTTTCAATCAATTGAAGTGAATTTACAGTATGTCATTAGTTAGCTGACGTAGAACGTAACTTTCGCTAAATTGACTTTTTCGTGGAGAATTTGTTACGTTTGTTACGTAAAACATCCAAAAGCGAATGGCAGCAAAATTGCGTCTCGAAAAAGGCGTTACAAATGCATCTTAGAAAAACATGCAAATATCAGATGTTTTCTGTGTTACTCACTACATGTTTATCGCAAAGACGTACACAGTTAAATGACGTTATGATCAAATGTGTGTATGTGCCAATAACACGTTACTAGTACATGTATAAAGTGATTTTGTGTACTGCAGTCGGTAAGGTCTGTTGAAAGACAAAGGCGCGGTAGTCTGGTTTAGGATTGCATTGAAAGACAAAGGCGCGGTAGTCTTGTTTAGGATTGCATTTCATATTGAGGACGTTTATACAAAGGTCGATGGAAATCAATCATATCAAAAGCAACATACGTCATACAATAATTGCTCCAGCAGTGACTGCGAAACACATCAGCATATTTTCTTAAAACTTTATTGGTAGAGTGGTCACGATAAGAAGACGTTTCTTTGGTTCTTCGAATCCTTTGGAAAAAGAGCAAATGCTAAACCGGTTTAAAAAATAAATAACACGCAAAATTATTGTAAGACCTTGACATGCAATACCTGCTCATCAATGCTCAGTAGCTCATCTATAGTAGGTCCTGGAAAGAAAAGTCATGATCAAAATGTTACAATTTTTTAAAAACTGGTCAATATTTGCAAAAAGGTTGTCCGACAATAACATGCTGTGCCGAATACAATGTGTATATAAAATTTCGTATGTTGGTTTCAGTTTAGAAAAAAAAGGTTTTGTATACCTGCGCTTTTAGTTAATTATACGTTTCTTTCTCTGATAGATATCTGCATTTTATTGTGTATATATTTTATCAAATGTATCTTTTTTTTCCCATGTCAATAGGACTGTATTTCTCGGCTCACTGGTGCCCGCCCTGTCGCGGCTTCACACCCGAGCTAGCTAAGTTCTACACGAATGCCGGGGACAAGAAGTTTGAGATTGTGTTCATCAGCTCCGACCAGGACAAAGGCTCCTTCGATGAGTATTACGGTGAGATGCCCTGGGCTGCATTGAAGTTTGACGAACGAGACACTAAGGTACATTGACTAGGAAATGGCATAACATTTAACGAATGGTGTTTTCTGATCTCCTTCCCCTGTCCAAACAAGCACAGAGCACATTTGTTCTGAAAGTATCCTTTTTCTACACATACACGCATTTACATTTTTTTTGTTAATTAAAATTATTAAGTTCAATCAAACTATTCTTCTCTCCATTCTTTGCATGTTCAACAGATTTGCAGTGTTTTCAAGAACATCGTTTAAAAAGCGCGGATATGTCATTTATTTCTTGTGGAGCTTTATTTCAAGAGAACCATACTGAATCAGGTAGTTTCAACTAGGATAGGTAATGTTAATAAATCAAATGTGCGAACACCAGGTTACTAGTATTTCATTATGTTGGTATGCATTACCTAACTAAAATGAAAAGCATGTCCATAACCGATGTTGTGCACATTTTGGGTATTTATATAAGCGTTAAATCAACAGCTGTTGGAAGTTTATATATCACATGGGCTTGCTGTAGCTTGTTAAATATCTACTAGTATTCTATACAATGGACTCGACATGTTGCCGACCGACTGAGTAGGAAACCCTTTATCGAGTAGATCGTATTAACACTTCATTTTATCTCGCTTTATTTCGTTCTTAGACGGAGTTGTCGAACATGTTCAAAGTGAGCGGGATTCCAACGCTGGTCATACTGGACGGCAAAACGGGCGAGACGCTGAACGCCAAGGGCAGAAACACCGTCATGCAGAAGATAGACGCCGGGGACTACAGCGCCTCCAAAGACAAATGGGGGAACTAACAATATTGTTTTTCTTTTTTTTTTATCTCAACTTATCGTCGAATATCAAATACGCACGCGTGTGATGATGTGAAATTAATTAACTTTTAATTATTAGTTATTTATTAGCATATTTTCTGAACTATGAATTCTTTTTCGATAAATTGTCTCTTGTTCTTGAACCATTTGTTTTGTAAAATAATATATGTGTACTAGCATGACAGCAAAATGTGGTCTGCACCAAAGCGTAAAAACTTGCTTCTGTGAAGAATGAACAGGCCACTCACAAAAAAAAAGAATATAAATAGTATGTCATACAGACTTAATAATGTGCCTTTATTTAAATAAGTGTCTGCAACTATTGCAAGTAGTTATTACATGTATCGTGCACTGTGATGCGTTTTTGAACGGTCGGCATGATGAAATATTCCATCCCCGTTAACCAAAAGCGTGTATATCCGCGCCTGTAAGTGGTATAGCACTTTATTTCCGCACCATCATTCGTTTCATTTCTAATCATAATAAGCAATATACATCAACTGTTTAAGCCCGTTTTAACAATAATGTTCAAGCAAACAGTTTCTGCTTGTGAAGTTCTCATTTTATCTTGCACTTGTAATCTGTATGCCATGGAGTATGGTCACATGTTTCGTGTTCTGTGAAAACTGGACAAAATGCATGTGCGTAAAGTGTTATCCCAGATAAGCCTGTGTAGTCCGCACAGGCTAATCCGGGACGACACTTTCCGCCTAAACTGGATTTTCGCTAACAAGAGACATCATTTAAACAAAAAATTCCATAAAAGCGGAAATTGTCGTCCATGATTAGCCTGTGCGGACTGCACTGGCTAATCTGGGATGACAATTTATGCACAAGCATTTTGCCCAGTTTTCTCAGAACACGACACAAATGTTTCGAGCTATGTTTTAATTAAAGTGAAAACTTTGATTTGTTTTCCTGCTGTTTATGTATGTAAATAAACATTAAAATAACTTGCAAATTGTATGTCAATGTTCACATTAACTTATTAAATGTGTTATAATTTATTAAATGGAATAAACTCAAAAACTGTTATTGACTTGAAAGACAATAATTTTAAATATAAAAACAGCAAATAGAACAGGAATTGTTTTAATGATTTCATATAAAAATAAATACACTTGTTCCTTTTATTAAAATGAAACAATACGTCAATTTTGCTGAAACTGCTATTTGAAAGTTGTCAGAATTATAGACTTTTAATGCTTCGGAATTGACTTTATAACGGAATTTTTTACAACTGTAAATGTCCTTTGTTTATAGCAAAAGTTGATGCATTTTTTATTTATTACAACAAATATCTAATGCCATTCCTTATATATGCTTGAATGTATTAATAATTATAATGCATATGTCATAAAACTATAATTAATTTAAACCACGTCTTGTATATCGAATGTGTGTTCAATGTTGAAAATTTCATTGTTACAAATTGTTAATGCAAATGTTAACATGTATACATAATGTGCACGCGATAATGTTCAGATTCTTAACGTCATGCTTTGAACACGTCAAAAATGTTCAATATCCGCTGCTTCGTAATTGAACGCGTTCTTACAAGTATCATACGCAGCAGCATGATAAGCAGTTAACTTAACCCTTTGCATGCTGGGAAATTTGTCGTCTGCTAAAATGTTGTCTGCTAAATTTCTAAAATTAGCGTCTCATCTGGATCCAAACTGTTTGCAAAGGCCTTCAAAATCCGGTTCCAGCGCTCAAAGGGTTAACAAGGTAACTTGCAGAAATAGCAGGCAAAGTTTCATAAGAAGTGGCAAGCCATAAGCAGTGAAAGGCTGCTTTCACGAAATATCACAAAGCGAAATTCCTTTAATACGCACAGTGTGTAAAAACAGACTTGTGATTTAATTGGAAACATTTCCTTTACTTTTTAACATGTATACGATTTTGACATAATTGTTTAAGAAAATATTAACATCACACTGTTCTGAAGTTGCTGTTGTTTTTGCCCAACAATGTGAGATCAAATACTTCATGATTGATTACTTTTAATATAATAAATGTGTTTGTCTATGCTGATTCAATTGCATGGGTACTTTTACTTTAGAATATATACGTTTTAAGATGATTGCAAATATAAATATAGTCAACAGTTAATATTTGCTGATGTTATGTGTTTGTAACCACAACCGTTTTGTCTCCAATTTTATTTCATTTTTAAAAGAATAATGACGTCTACATTTATTGTTTGGATTGTATGGTGTAAGTACATGTAGTATTACATGGAAATTTACGACGTTTACGACGTTTTAAGACTTGAATTCTTCATATCTTTCAAAGAACAAACAAATGGATCAAAACGAACGATGCGAAAATATGTTTAAAAGAAGATCAGTATAAAATGAATAATTTTAAAGGGGTTTGTTTAATTGTATCATTTAATGTTTTATATTGATAAATGTAAACATGGGAACTAAAGAGCTCCAATAAAAAAAACTATATAAGAATTTAAGAAAGAAAAAACTAGAAAACATAACCCACACCTTTACTCGAACCATAGACCTTTGGAATAAAAAGAGAACGCCTTAACAACACGACCATCCGGGCTGTTTTATCAATTTCCGATGATGATTACTCATAAACTTACATGTATGTTAAGTATGAGTCTACGTAATGTACATGGTTCTTTTATTTTTAATATGTGACAAAAAGAAAGCAACAGTTTAATTTCGGCAATCTGTAAAAACGTCCCTAAAAGCAATATTAATGAAATACGCGTAATTATTCAATTCCAGCACGTTAGAAAAGTTACCTAAATATATTAGCGACAAATACGATTTCTAATTAAAAGCAATACTGAACGCAAAATTTGTTTATTTAATGACACAATAATAAGCTCGAAATCGAGCCAACGGACTAATCCTCTGTATAATTAAGCGCTTACATCGAACATGTGAGAAATTCAATTTGCGAGGGCTTATTTATTTGATAAGGCACGGGTGCAGTGATCCCGGGCTTAACCGGAAATCATGAACAACCGGCGGTGGCGTGGATCCCCGATTATAGTATTATGGTTCAATAGGTTCTTGTCGTGTTCATAGCAACGGTCATCACGTTTCTTCGGCGTTCCTTCTAGGATATGTGTTTCTTCTATGTTCTTTGTACGTTCCTTAATTCTGACCATATGGTTAGGGTTTTTACGTGCGAGAAGCCAAAACTCGTATTTTTAACACAGTAAAATTGGAGAGGATGTGGTACATTCTTTGAAGTACTAATTGAGACAAAAGTTATTAACTTAATAGGTATACCTAAAGGTACGAACACAAACTCAAACAGGCGCAATGTTGTGCCTACTGGCATATAGTATAAGCTTATAGGCGTATATGCATTAAAGGCGAAAAAGTATGCCTGTCGGCATTATTGTGTGACTGTAGGCATATCTTGTGTTTGCTGTCGTGTGTATCGCTACTTTTGACACAAACGGCACGGAATAACATTCGTGCAGGTGACGTCGTGCACCGTTGTGCAGAAAACTTGTGACGGATTGACATTCTTTTAATTTAATAACAAACACAATACAAGTTCTTCTGGGCGATCGTTTATTCCCGTGGGAAAAGTATTTTTTATGACATTGCTAAGATTTTCTTGCAGCAATGCTTTACTTTTTATATTGACTTTGAAGAACATAGTGTGTGTGTTTTTTTGGAAATGGCGAATAAGAAGACACGCATAAGGTTATATGCAATAAATATCACAAGTTACTTTATTTCTTAAAAAATACTAAATTGGTATTATTCCGCACACGATTGTTAACGAAATGCATTAAAAAATATTGTTTTGCAAATATGAGTCGTCTGCCTCGTTCCTCCGAGAAGTTACGACGGTGACCTGCAAACGTAGTTAAGACGTGAGGCAATTTCTTGCACGTCAGTAACATACCATTCGCCACTGCACTCGGCTCAGAAAGTGCTAACAAACAATCTGCATTGTAATAGATAAATCCTGTTGACGTGGCTTGTGCAGTATTTCAATTAGTAGTGTTGTCTAAAAGACCTATTCGTGTGTGGTGGAAATTGAATTATTATTTTTGTTCAAAATAGCAACGTGACATGGGTTTGCAAAACGTTTTTCTATGCAATTTCCGTATAAATGGTCAGAAATTGACTTGTGTGAATCGTTAAATGTTTTATTTACACACACAAAATAACATCGACAAATGTTTCATTATAGTACAGAGTCACGTCTTCGTGAAAAGCATGAGATAAAGGCAGTGTGCACATAAACCATGTGAACACTTATTTACTCGGCGTATATGGGCCCAAAATAAATAAATACAAATAAAGGTCTAATTCATAAAACTTTGAAGATTATAGAGTAAGTGTTCATAGTTTTTCGGCCCTTATAATAAACTTAAATAAACATCTAGCAATTTGTGTTCCCTATGTCCACGTAAGACTGACCGCGTCCCCGCACTGTTTCAGCACGGCGCTTCTGCCGTTGGTTGTGATGAGGTTCCCGGCTTTATCCACTATAACCAGGTTTGGTATTCCGATAATGTTGAACTTCTCCGAAATTTTATCCTGCAACGTCACAAGGAGAAAAAAACAAATCAATCAGAGCCTCTTTTACCTACGGAATACCGTAAAGGGCCATCGTGGTTACACATTAAAATCCAGAGGGCGACAATGCGATAGTGCGATAGTACAATGGCGACAATGCGAAAGTACGATGGCGACAATGCGATAGTACGATGGCGACAATGCGATAGACGATGGCGACAATGCGACAGTACAATGACGACAATGCGACAGTGCGACAATACGATGACGAGAGTACGACAACGCGGTAGTACGATGGCGACAATGCGATAGTCATATCGTACTGTCGCCATCGTATCATCGCATTGTCGCCATCGTACTATCGCGTTATCGTATTGTCGTCATCGTATTATCGCATTGTCGCCATCGTACTATCGCACTGTCGCCATCGTATTGTCGCACTGTCGCATTGTCGTCATCGTACTATCGCATCGTCGTCTATCACCTTCCGGTACACATGCGCTCATCGTATTTTTTCCTAGATGGAGCCACTTTTAAAAATACTTTACAGTTTGGCATGCCTTACATCAATACCCATAATATAACTTAATAAGAATTTGATTTCATGAAACCTGAAACCTCTGTCAAAGTACATCTTTATCAAGTCATCTATTTTGTTTCTGCAATAAGAAAACATGTAGTTTGTGTACCGGAAGGCGATAGTCGACAATGCGATAGTACGATGGCGACAATGCGACAATGCGATAGTGCGATAATACGATGACGACAGTGCGACAATACGATGGCGACAGTGCGATAGTACGATGGCGACAATGTGACAATGCGACAGTACGATGACGACAATGCGACAGTGCGACAATACGATGGCGACAGTGCGATAGTACGATGGCGACAATGTGATAATACGATGACGACAGTACGATGACTATCGCATTGCCGCCATCGTACTATCGCGGTGTCGCATTGTCGCCATCGAACTATCGCATTTTCACCATCGTACTATCGCACTATCGCATTGTCGCCCTCTGGATTTTAATGTGTAACCACGATGGCACTAACGGCATTCCGTAGTTTTGAACCGCATGTATTAGTTTGTCGTGACCGGCGCCAGATAATCCTTAGTTTCTAATTCGCCCAAGATATCATTAGAACAAAGCTTCTGAAAAGGTGTGGCATAAAGACGTACGAAGCATGACTACGGGAAAGAGGGCGATTACAAAGGACCATCATGAGCACGTCGCACTCAAGTGAGCTAAAACGAGCGCACCTATTATCGTCTTGAAAATATAGTCAGCAAATGTTAAATGTCACTTCAAGACCACGTTCACGATAGGGACAGCGCTTTACCTACTCGAAAGAGCGTTTTCATCAAAGCCGTCCATCATTACCTGCAATTTGATTAGAGTGTTGATTTCTGCCGCCTAATTAGTTTGCTATTTAAGAAGTTGGTTATGAATTCATTACGCCGTATATGCTAAGAGAAATGTCGTGTTTGATACCACTGAGCAAAGCTATAAGAATCGTTAATTACAGCCGCATTTTCAAACAGCTTAAGTACAGTTTCATGTAACCATTCTTGATCAGCTTCCTGGATTCCAGTCAAGTCATTTCCAGATACCAGTGTGATTAATGAGGCAGTACAAATATCGGATAAAAGAGTCGCGTTCTGAGAAAAATGGGCATAATGCATGTGCGTAAAGTGTCGTCCCAGATTAGCCTGTGCAGTCCGCACAGGCTAATCTGGGACGACCCTTTCCGCCTAAATTGGATTTTTGCTAAGAAGAGACTTCATTTAAACGAAAAATGTCATAAAAGCGGAAAGTGTCGTCCCTGATTAGCCTGTGCAGACTGCACAGGCTAATCTGGGACGACACTTTACGCACATGCATTATGCCCATTTTTCTTAGAACACGATTCAAATGATGGCATTGGGTTTTTCTGCAATGTTAACTATTGTTGGCGTTCCCATCAATGAATTATCGCATTAAAGGACTTTTAATCGAATATTTGTAGTGAGATGGAAATAATATTACGTTTCATCGAACAAAGTTGAACCAAAATGTTGATTGAGAAAAGGGTAAATTGTCTGTCTTTCTGGTAAAGTTATCCGCTGGCATTGTAGAAATATTCGATTTGTATTAGCTAACGTAATAACTATAAAATACCACTTTAAAACAGAAAGTTGTAAATATTTTATTTAATTCGATTGTAAAAGAGAAATGATATCCTGGTTGCATTACTTGTTGTCGGTTACTACTTTAGTATACTTCCATCTCAATTCTTATTCTGGACAAAATAATGCAATTGATTTAGTAATGTTTTATAAGTGTGGTCTGGTCTTTCAATGGAATACATTATTTCGTTTAATTATGTAAAGGAAACAGCGAATGCGCATGCTGGTCTGGAGCTACGCTGGCCGCATATGGTATAAGACCCATATTCGCATGACGTGGGTCAAATGTAAATTCCTTTCATACCACATATTTCTCTCACCTTTATTGATGACAGGTCAAACTTCAGTGCCGCCCATGGCATCTCTGCGTAATACTCATGGAATGTTTCCTCGTCAAAGTCACCACTCATGAAGATGACCTCGAACTTTTCTCCTTGACCTTTGACCGTGTTATAAAATGACACCAGTTTTGGCGTGAACCCGCGGCATGGTGGGCACCACATGGCGGAGAAATAAAAACCTGAAATGAACCCATTCTCAATAGACTGTGATGTATTCATATAAAAGTACAATGTTATTCATAAAACTTGTAGACGAAGGTGGCAAAGACGGGACTTTCGCGGCCCTCGTAAAGTATCAGTATCAAGTGTAATAACGTCTAATAATTTAGAATATGTTGCAATGTGTTCTAAATGCAGGACACGTACGTTTCTCCGTAAAAAAGTAGATTCTTAATCAATCGAAATAAATACTGCAGGCTGCATGTACTGCATTAACATGTACTCGTAAATTATTAATGGACAATATTTTTTTAAGAATGACTAATTTATTACTGAACATATACTACTACGAATAGATGGGATGCAATCGCGCTATATTATTTAACCCTTTGCATGCTGGGAAATTTGTCGTCTGCTAAAATGTTGTCTGCTAAATTTCTAAAATTAGCATTTTCTTTGATTTTTTTTTTCAAAGAATACTATCAGAATAGCAAACAGTTTGGATCCTGATGAGACGCCACGTTCTGTGGCGATTAACCTGGATCCAAACTGTTTGCAAAGGCCTTCAAAATCCGGTTCCAGCGCTCAAAGGGATAAATTACTTCTATAGACAGATAAATCACTGCTGTCAGTTTCTTGTAGTCAGTATTTCTACCATATTCACGTGTATCTAGCAATATTGCCAATACCCGAATGTTTTGGATACCCTTCGGATATCTCTTACAAGTTATCATACATGTGCATTTAAGGCCGTTAAGATCAAAATCCGACTGCCAAGAAAGCCTGCATTATATTACTTATTTAAGAAGACAATACCACAGTGTAACCTACCTATACATTCTTCGTCGGTGAGCTCAAAGTCTTTGTCTCCTTTCACCAGGTTTCCCTTCAGCAGATCAAGAATGTTGCTGTCCTTCTGTGACATCCTAGAACCCAGCCGCATCAGTAACAATGTGTGTCTTTGACAAAATAATTTAGCCTCGCTCTGTGAAAAGGGGGTTAAATGCATGTGCGTAAAGTGTCGTCCCAGATTAGCCTGTGCAGTCCACACAGGCTTATCGGGGACGACACTTTTCGCTTAAACTTGATTTTTGCTAAAAAGTGACTGTCTTTAAACGTTAGCTATCATAAAAGCGGAAAGTGTCGTCCCTGATTAGCCTGTGCGGACTGCACATGCTAATCTGAAACGACACTTTGCGCACATTCATTGAAACCCACTTCTCACAGAGCGAGGCTCAATTAAATTTGATATACTAGTATGGCACCAATAAAATAATTTCTAACACATTTCTCTTTGCGTATAAAGAAATTGGTCCCGGATTGCATATAGATATAGNAGAATATGTTGCAATGTGTTCTAAATGCAGGACACGTAAGTTTCTCCGTAAAAAGTAGATTCTTAGTCAATCGAAATAAATACTGCAGGCTGCATGTACTGCATTAACATGTACTCGTTAATTATTAATTGACAATATTTTTTTTAAGAATGACTAATTTATTACTGAACATATACTACTACGAATAGATGGGACGCAATCGCGCTATATTATATAAATTACTTCTATAGACAGATAAATCACTGCTGCCAGTTTCTTGTAGTCAGTATTTCTACCATATTCACGTGTATCTAGCATATTGCCAATACCCGAATGTTTTGGATATCTCTTACAAGTTATCATACATGTGCATTTAAGGCCGTTAAGATCAAAGTGTTGGCTGAATTTAACCATGCATTTAACCTCCGACTATCAAGAAAGCTTGCATTATATAACTTATTTAAGAAGACAATACCACGGTGTAACCTACCTATACATTCTTCGTCCGTGAGCTCAAAGTCTTTGTCTCCTTTCACCAGGTTTCCCTTCAGCAGATCGAGAATGTTGCTGTCCTTCTGTGACATCCTAGAACCCAGCTGCAGCAGTAACAATGTGTTAGAAAGTGTGTCTTTGACAAAATCATTTAGCCTCGCTCTGTGAAAAGGGGGTTAAATGCATGTGCGTAAAGTGTCGTCCCAAATTAGCCTGTGCAGTCCGCACAGGCTTATCGGGGACGGCAGTTTTCGCTTAAACTTGATTTTTGCTAAAAAGTGACTTTCTTTAAACGTTAGCTTATAAAAGCGGAAAGTGTCGTCCCTGATTAGCCTGTGCGGACTGCACATGCTAATCTGGGACGACACTTTGCGCACATTCATTAAACCCACTTTTCACAGAGCGAGGCTCAATTAAATTTGATATACTAGTTTGGCACCAATAAAATAATTCCTAACACATTTCTCTCTGCGTATAAAGAAATTGGTCCCGGATTGCATATAGATATAGGAAGGCAGTAAAGACACACGTCTTACAACGTGGTGGATAATATTAAGCTATCGCTTGATAGTAGAAATCAATAATATAAATGATGAAACACTGTCTATGCTCATTTGACATTATTTTAATCACCTCCCAAGTATAAACTATTTTAATGTCATATCTGTTGGGATCTAAGACCTCATCTAACTCCTAGAGCTAAACCCTCTAAGTGGACCAATTGTTGTAATAAAAAAAATCCATCTTCATTGTAGCGAACATTTCGAGTATAAAACTTATATTTAATTGTGCAAATATTAAAATACGGAAATACCTAATGATATATATTCAAATAATTGATCACTAAAGCAATACAGAAAATTACCACCTTAGTCGGAACCTTATTGGGATCAAAACAATTTAGTCAAATTACTNACACGGTCGGGCGACCGGAAACGGACCTATTTTTTTTGGCCTAGACTATATCGTATTGTGACGTAGCTTTTTATTGTGATGTTATATGGCTGGTATTATTACAGTATTGTACTAAAGATTGTATCCCTAGTGTTGTTTAGTTTATTATTTTCATTTTTTGATATCGTCATTCATTATACTAATTATTGAATATACTGTGAACTAAGTTCACTTTATATTCAATAACTAGTTACTCGCATACATTTCCGGCATGTTAAAAAATAAATAAATATTAATAAAACAGGCTATTAGAATAGGAATTTTAATTTAATAGAGTGGGGCAAGATATGGTACCAATAAAATGATCACTAACACATTTCACTTTGTCTATACCGCTAATTTAATTGCTTTTTAATTATTTTTTTATTTTTATTATAAACATCATTGTTACAAAATGAAATTAATTACAGGTAATTAAATAGTAATATAATATCAAATAATTATCAATTACAGAAAGAAACATTAAACAAACAAATATTTCTCCCTTAGCCTCCTAGAGAAAATGATTCAGTAAGCAAGCATGTCATATAAGATATGGGTTACTCATATTAAAAAAATACAAGATTTTCAAGCCAGGAAAGGTATCTACGTAATACAAGTACTCAGTCTAGTACAACACACACTACTATATTAAGTACATCCGAATGTTGGTCCAAAATCTAGAATATTCTATAAACCAGATATGTTGGTCACGATCTGATATTTATTTATAATGAATCAGATACAAACATCCATAAGAACGTTCCCCTCAAATTAGGAAACGTCGGGTTATAATTAAAAAAAAAACACACACACAATCTTCACTCATACACCTTGAAACAGTATTTAAGAGCCGCCCTCGGGTTATTAGCTAGATAGTTGTCTGGTATTGTTTCAGGTTACATTTTTGTTGTTATTTTATTTGTCTTACAATTTAGATCTTTATTTGTCACTTGTTTTATTTTATTAAGTACATCCATTCATAGTTAGTTATACTTGATATTCGTTTGACTGGTATTTTATTACAATGGTTATAACACAATATTGTTCATGTTATAGGATTTATTGTTATGTCAAATTACGAAGCATTTATTAGTGAACGCTGATTTGTATATTGTATTAAACATAAAGATAATATGTATAATAAAATGAATAATTAAATATTACAAATAAGTTGATATCGTTAGTATTGACTGTATTGTCATTTAATATAATTATAAAGTAAGAGAAATAAAAATGGACTGCCTTATACTGTCTTAGTTAATTTCTCACCTCTAAAAGGACAATGGATACATTTCATAAGAAGCGCTTAACGTTTAAAATGAACCTAAGAACAATTGCACACGTTTTTCAAGTGATACCGGGTTTAACATAGGTAAAGTAAGGCAGCAAAGACTCCATAGACTTTTCTAGAAAAAAACTGAGGCACAACTTTTAACGCACCATATACTATAAACAGTGCTGTAACGTTTCGTTGCACAATTCTGCTGCGCCATGTTCTCCATGCGCTGTCATGAAAACATGCATGTATCGCTCAAATAGTAACATCCAAATTGCCAGCTTAAACGCTTACACATAAAGAATATACAAATATTTAGTATAGATACTTTCACGAACAAAATTAATAAACAACACAATCTTTCCAGAAATCTCCAATTCGAACTGTTTGATCTTTAAATATTCATTATATTCCAAAACTGTGCATCCTTTATATGATTTCTGGATAACTACAGAATTATACTTGTAATTTCTGCAATATAAAGACATGTTTTGACCAAAACAATTAACAAATATTAACATACACCAACTTAAATGTAATTAAACCGCATACTTGCTATTATTGTTATTTGCAGAGACGTACTAGTCTTCCACCATAATTTCCAAGAATAGATCAGTTGAAACCGAACACCATTTAATATAGTCCACTGAATGATTCCATAGCTTGACTTATCTGCTACGTAAAACACTATCGAGGGGCACCTTGTGAGACCTGCGAAGTCTTGTATCGGAATAATATGTGAAATGTTGCGACTCTTTGGTTCAGAAAACAATGATGACTGCGCCCAATACTTCAAATGATGTTAATTACTGCTGAAGTACAAGCACGTGTATTGTTATTATAAAAACATTGTGCAGCCTCCACTAAGCTTACTAAGCTTACGGGCACCGGTATGTGTTGCTTTACTGATAGCGAAATCAATTTTTTTAAATTGGTGCCAGGAATATAATTCAATCGTCGGGTTTGAGTAACTTTATTGTTATAGACATCATATCGCCGAGGTGCCTGCTTTGGTGACACACCAGTTTCAGTGACCTTGTATGTCGTGTTCTGAAAAAACTGGACATTATGCTTGTGCGTAAATTGTCATCCCAGATTAGCCTGTGCAGTCCGCACAGGCTAATCAGGGACGACAATTTCCGCTTTTATGGAATTTTTCGTTTAAATGATGTCTCTTCTTAGCGAAAATCCAGTTTAGGCGGAAAGTGTCGTCCCGGATTAGCCTGTGCGGACTGCACAGGCTAATCTGGGACGACACTTTACGCACATGCATAATGCCCAGTTTTCTCAGAACACGACTCGTGTTATTGTGTATGCGACTTCTGCTATTATCTGCTCTTATATGATAATTATTTGTAAAGATGATGACATACGTTATTACAGTTTATTCAGATGATCAATGATTTAAACAAACTTAACCCATTAATGCCTAGTGGACTCTCCCATCCTTCTAAATTGGATCAATTTATTTCCAAAATTAGGGATGTCTAGTATATTTATTTCTATATTTAGAATATTTTTTACAGAAATTCCTTTAAGCAAACGGCGTAGACCCAGATGAGACGCCGCATCATGCGGCGTCTCATCTGGGTCTTCGCTGTTTGCCAAGGCCTTTTTTTCTAGACGCTAGGCATAAATGGGTTTAAGACTGTCCAATTTGTTTGCGTTTTTCAAGAATTTCAAACAGGGACATTAACCATTGTATATGTAAACAGAAAGTAATATGTAATATCTAATTCATTAAATCATTTTCTTGTTTTATCAAAATATTATGATACATCATCCGTGTCATGTATACAAGATACAATGTGTGTCACATATTGAATTTCAGTTGTTTTTGCAACAACAACAAAAAACACAAATCTTACACGATTTAATATTGTTTAAATTAAATTTAAAGCACCAGGAAGGGTTATACTAGTTATTTAACAGAAATTTTGAAGTCTACGACCAATGGAATTGAAAAGAAATGCATACTCTCTCGTGAAAACATTAACGGATGTAAAAGTTCCGTTTTTAATGTGTAGATTTAACATCGATTATTTTTGTATTCTTAACAGAATATTGTGTTACAACATGTCCGTTGTATTTTAAACAGGGATCACTTAAACTGTTTTTGTTCACAATTTATGAAAAAAATAGGGCTATATGAAACACGATGGCAAACACAAAATTTACCTAATTAAGTATCATGAGCTGAAAAAGAGCAAGCCCAATAATCAGTTTGAACAGCTATGGGCACAAAAAAAACAACAATAATGACCCATTTGAAATATTTTGTAGCAAAAACCTATAGGGTCACCAAAACGTTTGCTCAAATGATCCTCCTGCTCCTCCTCCTCCTGCTCCTCCTGTTCCTTCTCCTCCTCCTCCTCCACCTCCTCATCTTTTTTTTATTCAATATAAGACATACAATATATACATGTATATGATCACAAAACAAAATGAAATCATGAATCATCAATAATGTTCAAACATGTGATACAAGATATGCTAATATTTACTTTTTTGACCTTGTGGTTTCCTTTAGATAAAAAAGGGGGGAGAAATATGAGTTGCATAAAGT
This sequence comes from Dreissena rostriformis, assembly GCA_007657795.1. Lineage (NCBI taxonomy): Eukaryota > Metazoa > Mollusca > Bivalvia > Myida > Dreissenidae > Dreissena > Dreissena rostriformis. Next base: position 19,342 of record VMBQ01012630.1, read on the forward strand.
GGGTAGAAAGTAAAAAAAAAACTGGAATGAAAGTTTAATGTGTTTCCATTTATGTTCAAATATG
>VMBQ01012631.1:0-17203 GCA_007657795.1 Dreissena rostriformis
ATTAACAGTAATGGCTATTTGATTTGATTGACTTGATATTATCGTAGCATGATGTTTATTGCGATGATTTACTTTTCTGGAAATAGTATTTTTTAATCTGTTGTATTCTGTCCATCTGAATTATAGTGGTTATAACACTTACTTTGTATATGTTTGATGTTGATTTGAAGAAATTCTTAAGATTATTGCAATTCAATTGTTTAACTTAGTTGTCGCTGTAATAGATTTGTATCATACTGATATATTTATGATGTTTATGTTCTTGTATGAAATATTAATAAGTTCATGTTGGGGAGTGTAAAGACGTTACTGTAACGTCATTCATTTTCGCGCGTCCATTTTGGCGCGACGTCATATTAAACGTTCTATTTTGTCTACGTCATATATTTGTAACATAAACAAGAATACAGTTACCTGTTTAAAAACGAGGAACCAATAGTCGAGAATCGGTTCAAGGTTGTATGGATGAATAAATAACGTACCGATACCGCATACTCGACTTCGTTTTGAATGTAAAGGACAGGGATTGTTTACAGACAGTATCCAAAGAGGTATTTCTGACCATTTCGTGCTAATGTACTTCAAATATTGAACTTCTCTGCTAAATCGCCTGGAAAAACAAGCGCCCCCTCGTAGACCTAGGGCAACCCTGGGGTCTTCTTCGATAAATGGTCTACAGGGAAGGAACAGTGAAACGACGAAGCTGATTGATGCGTTACACCAATTTTTCAATCGTCACATGGAACGTTAGGACGCTTTGGAAGGACGAGAGTCTTGAATTACTGATTGACCATCTTAATAAGTGCTTCATATGGGACGTTATTGGTCTCTCAGTGATGAGACGAACAAAAAAGGGCATAGTGGAGCACACTGGACACAAACTCCTGTTTTCGGGTGAAGAGAAGGCGCATCAAGGTGGTGTTAGATTGCTACTCTCAAAGAAGGCATCTGAATGCTTAATAGATTGGAATCCGGTGTCGCCAAGAGTCATTAGTACGCGTTTCATTGGCCAAGGCCACAATATCACCAACATTCAAGTGTACGCACCAACTATATGCAATAATGACGAGGCTGTTGACTGCTTCTACCAGTCACTGCAGCAAGTTATCGACAACGTGCCAAGAAGAAATGTCAAGCTCATTATGCGAGACTTCAACGCGCAAGTCGGTCCTGACTGCGACACATGGGATGGAACATTGGGGCGCTTTCGGTACGCACAACGAATGAAAGAGGTGAGCGACTTCTTTATTTCTACAGGCTAAACAAACTGAACATCATGAACACCTGGTTCAGCAATAAGAATTCACAAAAATGGAAATGGAGCTCACCTGGAGACCGAAAGCAGCAAATGATCGATTTCATCATGATTGACCGGCGATGGCGTAGCTGTATCAACAATGCACGCAGCTTCCCAAGTGCAACAGTCCCGAATGTGCACAACGATCACAATCTAGTGATGGGCAACTTTAGCCTAAGACTCGATGTTCAAAATAGATATCTCACAAGGAGGGTGGACGTTGAACGACTTAGAATATTTGAGGAAAGGGAGAGGTATGAGATTCAACTCAAGAACCGTTTCGAAGCTCTCGGCGATGTGGTCGTCGAAGCAAACTTAGATGAAGCGCTAAAGGTCGTAAACGAAACGATAAAGAGTACAGCTTAGGAAGTAATTGACTTCAAGGCTCCGTTGATAAGTGACGAAGTACACGACCTGGCTGACCAACGACGAATGGTAAAGGCAAGGAAAAACAATAGCCCACAGGATGAGAACTTGAAGCAATTGTAATCTCAGCTTAAGGTCTTCATAGACATCAAGGTCGTGAAGTGCCGTGACGACTGATTTAACCGACAGTGCTGTGAAGCAGAGGAAGCAGGCCGAAAGAACGACATGCGCGCTCTCTTCCAAAAAGTCAAAACGCTCAAGAAATGAGTCAAGTTAAATAAAAGGTATAACAACATCAGAGACAAGGACGATAACATGCTCACCAATGATGCCAACATGCTCAAGCGATGGCACGAATACGGCAAAGTTCTCTACAATACACAGATTGAAACAGATGAAGCGTTTCTTCATCATTTATGGCCGAACTGTAAAACAGTTAATAAGAACCACACCTTCTCGAAAGCAAAATCCGAGAAGCTATTCAAAATGAAGACACGGAAAGCACCTGGAATTGATGGCATAGAAGGAGAGTTAATCAAAGACGGCGGAGAAACGGTGGTAAAGATAATGCACAAGATCTGCAGCAAGATATGGACTACCGGTTTATTCCCGATGATTTGGACCAAGTCGCTTGTAATCACCATCCCCAAAAAGAGCGCCTCAACCAAATGTGAGAACTATCGCACTATTAGCATTATTTGCCACGCTAGAAAGTTCATGTTGGAGATTATAATGAGCCGGATGAAAAACTCAATCGAATCACAAATGGCGGAAGAACAAGCCGGATTCGGGTTTAGACGAGACACGAATGAACAGATCTTCTCACTCAGCCTAATAGCGGAAAACAATATCTCACAACAGGACAGAGAGCTTTACTTGATCTTCATTGATTTCAAGAAAGCCTTCGACCGAGTGTGGCACCAAAGCCTCTGGAGAGTGTTACACCAATACGGCATCCATCCAAAGCTGATCGGTTTGATGGAGAACCTATAAAAGACAAGACAGAGCGCCGTACGAGTCGGAAGAGACGTGACAGATTGGTTTCAACAAGCAAACGGTGTACGACAGGGCTGCATCTTGCAACCGGATCTCTTCAACATCTATCTGGAGCACATCATGCGGGAGGCGCTCGAAGAACTGAATGACAATTAGGCTTGTGTGAATGGCAGAACGATTAACAACCTACGTTTTGCAGACAACATCGGTCTCATGGCTGAGCTTCGCAGTCAAGCACAGCTCCTCCTGGATAGAGTGAATAGCGTCAGCTCAAGGTACGGGCAAGAGATAAGCGACACCAAAACCGAGTGGATGCTTCTAAGTTCGAAATCTGAGCAAACAGTGAGGAGAGAGTGGAAGAGAAAATGCAGCTCAGAGAAAAGAAACTTAAACATACAGACAGCTTCAAATATCTCGGATCGACCTTTACCACAACATGTGACATCACGAAAGACAACAGGGTGAGAACAGCCATAGCTTTAAGCTCCATGGGCGACTTGGACAGCATATGGAAGAACAAAAACATCCATCAGAAAACCAAAATGAGACTTACAATGCCCTAATAGTCCCGATTGCCCTATACGGATTCGAAACGTGGACTCTTAGAAAAGCTGAAGAAAGGCAAATGCTAGTGTTCGAGATGGCGGCATTCAGAAAGATACTTGGAGTTCGCATCATGGATAAGATAAGAAATGACGACATTAGGAAGACCCTCAACCAAAACAAAACGATAGTGCAAAAAGTACATGTTTGACAACACCAGTGGCTCGGTCATGTACTTCGTATGGACAAGAATAGGGTCGCAAACATTACACTACACGGAGGAGTGGAAGGGACAGCTAAGAGGGGACGCCCAAAAACAACATAGGTGTCGAAAGCTTTCTCAAGATACGATGAGAGTCCGCAAGTTCTTACAAGGGCGGCCCGAGATAGAGACCAATGGCGTTTGTTGTAGAATCATGTGAGAGCCCACGCCGACGTGCGATAGCACTGAGATATGGCGAAGAAGAAGACGAAGAAATGGACGATGAAATTTAATGGTGAATTTTGGGGCGTTTACAGTCAAAACATTCAAAATGTGCACGTTCATATACGTGAAAGTATTTACAGCTATATAATAAATAATTAATTAAAAATTATATATTTGATTTCAATTCACTGTCATTATAATGTCTTTTTTTATTCAATGTATTATATACACACAATATAGTTATTTTAAACTCTTTTATCTATTTCTCTATGATGCTATTTATTTAAACTTAAGCCGAGCTGCGAACTTCGAACTCAAAAGAATTTGACAACATTAAATTGTAAAATGCATTTTAACATACATAAGCATCATATTACATGTATTTGTTATTTAATAAATTTAAGGTGCATTCAGATCGTTTTATATTGTTCTGTTTCGAAAAAAGCATTCGATTGATATTAATATACATAAGTCGGCAGGTAAAACATAACAAAAACTAGAATTAATAAAATACACAACAGCCAAATATAATTCAGAATGTTAATTCTAGTTAATTAATGTAGATAACTTTGTTTTAACCCTGATGTTACAAACAATACTTACGATATTTACATATGAATGAATTTATTGTCCAGCTACTTGTTTCACAAAAATGAAGATCTGATTGTGTTGCCTCTAATGTGAAACATCGGTCAGGACTGCTTGAGTTGCGATGAAGGAATGGAACGTGGCTCACAGATGCCCCTATGGACATTTTATAGTATAAAAACATTTTGGTTGCGATAAACCCCTACCTCCGCGCAAACATTTGACTATCCCTTATGGATTCCCTGCTTTCGTTACAAACCATGCAATGATTGTCGACTCAAATATTGTTTTTATTAATGTTTTATTATCTGTTACATTTTTGAGTGAGACTGAGTAGAAAAAGCCCGAATTGCTATAACATTGAATTGTATTTCATTAAATAAAATACTGTTTAAAACTGAAAATCTGGAAATATTTTAAAAGTGATGGCTGTGGTTGCTGCTTAAATAGAGGGGATGTAACCATGCGAGGCCACCTTTTAACATTATGTATTTCAATCGGTACGCAATGTAGCAGATATTACCGTCGCTCCATTTGAAGCCATTACTCGAAACGGAAAGGCCCGTACAAAACTGTGTGTTCATCAGTCCATTGGACGCAATAATCTGGTATAGATAATCCTCCTCCATTGAGGAAACAACAGATAAGAGGTTACCTCCGTGAATATTGCAATAAAGTTCTGCCATCGCACACATCCGTGGTAATTGAACAACAAACTCGTAACAGTTACCCAAAAGACTCGTGTGTTTCATTAAGCCATGTGTCTGTGGACACAATGCGATATTTTCTGAAATGGAAATTCATGGTTACTTATGTAAACAGGGTCATATCCCACTAGTGTTCTACAGTGTACTTCAATGTCTTTTTCCTTATTTTTCCATTGATCTGAATAGAAACAACTTATGGTGTTTTTGTAGGCACCTTAATTCTCAATTATCATTGATCAGTATTGTTCAATTTCCAATTGTTAATGGTCCAGAACTAAAATAACAAGGTTATTCAGCAATAAAAATAACAATAACATGTAAATTACCGTTATGCTTTTTCATGAGATTCAGTGAATAACACGTTGGTTGTGCAGCTGTTGAATCCATGCTTGGAGTTGATGTGGTTGTTTGTGTTTTTGTAAATTGAGTTGGAGCAGTTGTGATTTCAGTTGTTCTGTGGGGATGTGTTGGTGTCGGTGAAGTTGTCGCTATATATGCAGCTTTGGCTGTTGATGTGGGTGTAACAGTTGTTGACGGTTTTGAAGTTGGGATTGCTTGAGTTGTTAGAGCTACGTTTGACGTCGTAGAAGGAGTCTGTATCTGAGTGTCCGTTGATGTCGTGTTAGCTTCGGCTGTAAAACGATTTTTAATAAGGTGTATTGTGCAATTTAAACATGCATTAATCCACGTATAACCATCTGCCCAGTATGTAGATTTGTTTAAAGTTTTTTTTGTTATTAAATTAATTAAGTTAAACGTTGCAGTCTCAGCCTGTAGGCCATGTTGTTTGGTGGATTAACCTTAAATACTTTTTTGAACATCGGCATTTTTCGTATACCAAATGTGATTATACATTGATCGACAAAGCAAGAATTAATACCATTGGCTTATTGAACATGACGACATTGAGCTCAACAATATTGATCTGATTAATATTTTATTTCTACTTACGCTTACGATAACACGTATTAAGGCTTCGAAAAGTACACAATTACGTATTTCCTTAAACATACCGTATTTACAGATGAAAGCTTGAGGTAAGGAACAATCACTATAGTTCCATATGCCATCCCTTCCGATAGCCTTGAAGACGCCACACTGGCTATGGCTGTTGTTATTTTCAAGACTCAAAAGATGGGGTTGTAAGTAGGCAGTGGTTGATCCTAACGAAATATTAGTTAATTTAACATATCGTCTTCAAAGCGTTTGACTCAAACATTTTGCAGTAACTGTCATGTATATTGAAATACATTAAATTCCATTTAAATTGATAATACGTTTTAGTTCTGTGCGTTTTAAGTAATTCCTAATGTTTTATATTTCATCAATATAATTTCATCAAAATGTTTACAATTTATAACGTCTTTGCAGCCCCGTACTAGTCCGCTCAATATACGAATAAGCGTTCAATTCCAAACCACTAATGTACGCGAAATTATGGTCTGTGTATGAATAAATATAAAATAAGAAAGTAAACAAATCACAAGCTTGAAAACCACATGCATTACCTACATAGCCCATTTATGCCTAGTGTACTCTCCCATCCTTCTAAACTGGATCAATTTATTACCAAAACTAGGGATGTCTAGTATATTTATTTTTATATTTAGAATATTTCTTTCAGAATTTCCGTTAAGCAAACAGCGCAGACCCTGATGAGACGCCGCATCGCGCGGCGTCTCATCTGGGTCTACGCTGTTTGCCAAGGCCTTTTTTCTAGACGCTAGGAATAAATGGGTTAATATGCCATACTTCATTTCATAATTAATCTTTTACACAAATGTATAAATACTGACAAGACATTTGACCAAAGACATTACATTTGCTTGTTTTGGAGAAGTTAATAGGTTAAATCGTCCAGATAGGTACGCGTTTGTTATTAAATAGAATGTAGAACTCCTTTTTTTCTTTTGAATGTAGAATCATTTTAAAAGATTCAGTGATGCAAAATGTTGTTATGTAAGGCGATTTACAATCACGTTTGGAAAATAATTCGTGTTGAACAACAAAGCATTACAAAATGACATTCAAAACGTGTGGTAAACGTATGATACGTATTATTGTTAGAAATGTATACGTCACCATCACTCCATCGCGTGGTATTGTGCGTTGCTAATAGACCTGTCCAAAACGGTTGGTTGACCAATCCGTTGTCCTTTAGAAATTGAAATATAAATTCTTGCTCGCCGACGGAGGTAACAGAAAGTAGGTCGCCACCGATGTGAGTACAGTAGACCTCCGCTAAATCACGTGATCCCTTTAGATCATCTACGTATTCGTAGCAGTGTCTGGTTTGGCTAGAATATGTGCTTCTGTGTCGGCTATTCGGACACAGATAACCGTCATCTAGAAATATATAAATATATGCTGGTTTATATAACAACACAAACTTTTCTTTTGACTTAATATGTATTTATTCCTAATCGAGTCACTTGTTCATGCGAACATCACTGTTTGATTTAAAAACCGATAGTTATTTTTATTATATTAAACGAATTACTTTCCTATGCTTTGGACCTATTATTTGTATTAGTTATCCAATGGTCGTATTCTTATAATATGTATTACTGATTCTCTCTGTGACAAACACTGAATATCCGTCACAACCTTACATGCTAGTTTGAATTGCTTAATTGTTTTAACACAATTATACGTAATCATAAATGCCACGTAGATTAAATATATAATACAGGCATGGCTTAATACACTTCACAGTAAACTGGCTTTAAATTTAGATGATGTTATGATTTTATTACTTTTGTTTGCTGACGACATGGCTATTATAGGTAAAAATCCAACAGAAATTCAAAACCATTTAGACCATTTGTACACTTACTGCAATAATTGGGGATTGCAGGTTAACATAAATAAGACCAAAATTATGGTTTTTCGTAAGCGAGGTGGATTACTGACCTCAGAGAAGTGGACCTACAATAGTCAGCCAATAGAAGTTGTTAGTGATTTTAACTATTTAGGAGTTGTTCTAAATTATACTGGTAGTTTTAATCTTAATCAAGAATATTTAGTTGNGTGCGATTGTATATATATAGACGATGTACTTTGTATAAGTCTTGAATAAAAAATCTGTCTGTCTGTCTGTCTGCTTGATAATAATAAGTAAAAGGAAATGAGTGTACGAATTAGTGTAAATAAGTAGCAAAGAACGATTTGGTAAAAAGCTTTGTTCCGATTGGTACGTTACACAGAAAGAGCTTCATGTATTTGGAAATAATTAATTTTAACCAGGTTTAAATAGTTGGTGCATATTTAAATTAAAAAAGCAAATCAAGAAAAATAATGTTGAAGTATTGCTGCGATTATATTCCGCAATGCACAAGATGCTGATAACGAATTGATACAGATAAGAAACAAAACAAATAGTTGTTTTTATAAAGTTGCAATTTATTGTAAAAACAAGAAACTTATATATCAATATCATACTTACGAGCGTTCGTTGCTGCCATACATGTTTTGACAATCACGTCGGAATTCGTTTGAACAAATCCTAGCTGTAAAATATTACAGCACATACAATGTCAGTTATTAATAGTATGCAAATGAAGAAATCCATATACACAAGCAACTGAATCGGATGGTCCTTTGGCTTCTTTGTTTTCTTTGATTTTATTGACACAAAATTAAAATTGAAAAAAAAAATCAAAGGAGGCGAGGTAGGATCCGAAGATGCCGGAACATTACAATTACAAGGACTATATTTCTTGAAAAATCTTAAGTCTGTTAAAATATGATAATTTTGAGCTCAGTTTGTAAAAAATACAATAAAGAGAAAGAACACATAATTGTAAAAATATTACAAGTGTTAAAGGATGTTGTGTGAGAAATAAAGAAGATACGTGTTATTTTATGCAACAAGATCGACTTAAAAATAATAATATGAATCAAATAAAAATATATTTCTTAAGCCATTCTTAAAACCCACTTGTTCGAGCAATTTGGACTATGATGCGGTCTGTAATGGTACGAAAGTGACCAATTGCCTGTACATTACAAGACAGTATGTTGAATACACAAGAAAACATCAAACAAAAAATGAAACTAGGTCAACCTAAATCGGTTAAAAGACGATAACCATAGACAGCAGGAAACAACTCACCACTGATGTTCAACGTTTGAAGACGGCGTGTCACGAGTTTGATCAATTTTAATTTCTCAACGGACAAAGTCACACTTCGAGGTCAAAATTGGTCATAACATAGTTTGTCTTAATCCAAACGTTATCATTAACTATGCAATTTTTAAAATGTAACCACGAATGTTCACCTTGCGGAGAAGGTGTGTAGCGAGTAAGACTCTTGCGAATAGCTCAAAGGTTATACTATAGTAAAAAAAATCATGAAAATAAACAATTATTGACTTACATGTAAGCTCCATCATGAATTATGTTAATTAAACAATATATCACCATATGACTTATACAACAAATTCAGCATATTGCAACGGGTTTTCGGGCGCAATAATTGTTTCTATACTTTAAAACGAGACTTTATACTTAGATGTCAAACATCAAACCCATACATGATTCAGGTTGACCAGACATTATTTTTGTCATTTATCAGGCCATTTTACAATATCATAAACATATCCACCATTTAAATTGGAATAGTTACGAATTTTAGTACTTAAAGATCATACCCAAACCGAACACCATACAAACCGATTTGTTTATATGTAAAATACCTTTTGCTCAATTACTACAGCCATCCAATCATTTTTCATCTGCAGAAATCGCACAGAGACACTAGGCTTGCATTCATTGGCACGAATATAGCCAATGACCAGCGACCCAGTGTAATCCTAAACTCATGTTAAGATAATAAATATCGTGTAATTGTGAATATAGCAGAAATTAATAAATGCACAAATGCTTTTTAATGTAAACAATGTCAACATTTTTTTTTTATAATTCAAATTAAATTGGTCAAATACGATTAATAGTTGAAATTGGTAATGGATGATTTTCAATCCGCTTATTTTGGAACATAAGAACAAATGTTATCTTTACATACCAGTTCGTATACCGGTAGTCTACTGACCGTACTGCATACACACGGGCTATGTTTTCTGAAAAATAAAGACGGTATCTGTTTAAAACTTGATGTTCATACGTTACCAATCATAAAGCGTCTCATAAAAAATATCAAGCGATCAACCAGTAAGACCACTAATATATCGTTGATACTTCTTTTAATTGTAATATAAGAATGGTAATACATAATCAAATACATCGAAATAGGTATACCATATACAGCGTTAATCATGTTTTTACAAAGTTATTTGTGTAGTTACCTGAAGTTGAAAACCGCCATTGTTCTTATCGAAATATTTGCGTACGTGTACATACGTGGTCTTACTAAAGTGATAGGTTCGAATTTAGAATGTGTTATCAAAGGGAGCTGTAAACAGATATAAACGCAATCTACAAGCACACTTAACAATATATTGAAGTGTGTTTTTTGTTTGCAAAACAAAGATTAAAGTAATCTTCATGCTTCTTTTTGAGTGAGTAAAAGTTGGGATTGATTAGGTTACGCATACGCCTCTATTAACTTTGGCATTGGAAAACCATGAGAAACGCGTGCAATTTGACATAATATAGGGTGAAATGGCATGGAACAAAAGGGCGAAAAATGTTATAATTGTCGTATCGACGCCCCTTATGTCGTTCTGGTGGGTATTTTTGTCGTTCTTTCGTGTTGGCGTATCAGCGACCGTTTTCAAACCCGTTCACACGACATAACGATATAACGATATGGAATAAATCAGCCTAAATAAGTTATATATAACCCCCACGTATTTAAATTTTCACCTTTTACTGTCTACTAAAACAAATATCTAAAACCCATTTAACCAGATCAGGATCACGAAAGAAAAAAAATCCTAAACCAACAAATTTTGTCAGATCGTAATATCAATGTTGCGCTGTTCTTCCATTCAAGCTAACACATAACACATCTATTGCATGTTTCATTTAACACATGCAATCGCAACACTATTATCGGGACATGATCATAGCTTTAATTATGATCTGTTTTTTTGTTTTCATTTTTAATGCTGCACGGACATGATTAAGGTTTGTGCATGATGCGCTAGGTCATGTTGTAAGTATCATTATTCAGGATCTTAAGTACATGCCTTTAGCCAACGTGACTATTTCTTTATTAACGACATTACAAAATATGAACGATCATTAATTATTTCATTATTTCATTTATACTACACCTATACACAAGCCTATGAAAACGGGTTTAGAGTTTGTCATGCGCAGTATACAAACACACAAGCACAATTGAAACAACAGAAAACGGTCATCTAGGAGAACTGTTATTTAGTGTTTATAACAATTGTCATTTAATGCACGTGATGTTTTCAAAATATGAAGTTGAAACGAGAACGTCATAAATCGATGTGAACTTAGGATGGTTACAAGTTTTTGAAGATGCATGATCAGTTTGCAGTTGTCTCCTTATTATTTGCTGATGTTCTGGCCTAGTGTACGTGTTTCCATGGTCTAACAGTCGATTGTGAATTGTTTCGAAGATGGCAATGTGCTTATGTGTCTGAAACAATAATATCGATTCAGTATTCAGAAAAAATGTCATAATTATCTATATCGTCAGTAAGGACTTATGGTTACAAACATTTGTTATCGTTCAATGTCTTACACACACAAAAAAACACAAACATAATATCAACAATAGCATCAATCACTCTAATAATAATAATGTAAACCAAAAATATTATTATTGCAATTAACTTATTTGAAGCAGTAGTGATTGTATTACATACCAGTTCCCTAACTCACTCTGAAGGTCTACATGTACTCGCGTTGAGCTTACATACACGGTATAGTATATATGCAAATATGCCCGATGCGCCCGTTGCACCTATCGTTATAGCAATAATTACTGCGGGCTCGAGACCTTCGTAGCAACAGTACTCATACTCGCTTTTGTCGTTTTGGCAGCACAGTTCTTCGCAGTTTTCATGTTTGGTTGCCTGTGTAGCATCTCACGGAGCATACCACTGTATCTGTTAGAGAACAGATCAAACATTAAGATCAAAGACACCTAAACTAAACACAATGGAAGATTGGTTAACTAATCTAAAGACATTAACAATAAAATAACTACCTTGCGCAATGTTATGTAAAAAAATGAAGCCTTTATACCATAGCATCGCTCACATCTTTGACCAGTATCTAATTGTAATTAAATCGAATAATCATTTTTTGTTATTGCTTTTTACTATGATTAACGATTCTATTAGATTAATGTGTATCGACACTGGTATGTTTTCTGATTAAATCCGGGCTAAGTGTGAGGTTTGTGATCAGTTCAACCTGTTAAACACACAATGATTTGCATTGACTGTTCCAATGCAGCGACCTCATTTTTAATCACGACTTTATGTTAAATATCGTATTGTTTGTATTGTCGTGTATTGCTTAAACGAATGGTTATTTGCTTTAAATAAAACTCTTGCGGACACGATTTCTCTTCTGATAATGTTTCTGAAGTTTCATTTTTTGTATAAAAGTGTAACGAATTAATTTCAAACTGTCTATGGGTTTAACATGTCAGTGGTACATAATAAAACATGGATCAATAAACCGATCACGTTCAATCCTTTGTGCCATATCTCCTAAGCGGCCCCCTTGGTCTACTGATAATCAGCTGGCTTCACAATCCAATAATGACATGTTTAATTACCCTTTGCACCTTAAATACTTATATTCCTTAACATGAGACATTAAGCCAGATAAGTATAGGAATGCATCATATCGGGATCGCCTCTGGAACGTGAATCTTGCACTTATTCCGCGAAACCCAACTAACAAGTTTTCTGTCGACAATGACTTTATGGTTGAGAATCACGGTAAACTCTTACACGTCCCCGAAATGACTCTTGCTGACAGATGTTCTTTTTGTTTAAATGTCATTTGATAGTAATTTAATATTTCTATGGATTAATTGCATAAATTCTTACAATCGTAAACGAAAGCGTATTTTCAGTATTTTCAGTATAAGTCTGCGTCATTAGTGTTGTTTCACACACTGATATATCTTGTTCATTTATTTCTTGAATCTGTGACAACAAGTTGAAAAATTCTCATTTCGATAAACTGTCTCTTTAAAATATTGGTTTAGACTGTTAGTTTCGTTAATATGTAAAAACAAGTAGGACATTCATCATTTGTGCACAATAGAACAAGTCCATAAAATGAGTCACGTTACGTGGCCAATTGTTCGTACTCTGAGGGTAAGTCAGACAATAAAACTGCAATACATCAGCGACCAAATGAATCTATTTGTTAAAAAAATCAACAAAACATTTACTCGGAACTTATGTCACTAAGTTGACTGGGATACATGACAATCGCGAAAACAATATTATACTCATATTTTTAATAAAACGCATGGCTGCAAGGGCAGACATCATGTTAAATGATTTTTAAGAGAGCACAGTTATAAAAGATTATATGACTTTCATATAACGGAGAAAAGTAATATCGTTCCAAAGATAGCGTTTATTTTCACTGGTTAAGACACACTGATACAATGCATACAGTTTGAGGAATGATGTGTTTCTAATGATAGCAAGCTATTTCGTACTGTTAATTTCAGACCGTGATAACACATTCAATATTTATGACGCAAATGGCGTGTGCGGGGCAAATACCTGCAAATGACTCAATTCTATAAATAAACATAAACTTACATGTTCGATACATCCATTTTGAGTTGATTTTATTTACATATAACCCCGATACATATTTAAATAAAGTTTGGAAATATGTTTGTTTCCCTTTTCAAATATATGTCATTTGAATTTAAACGAAAGAAATGTCCACATATACGATAATGTAGTAATTATCATCAAATATTTGCATCATACCAAATACATGGAAATATGTATACATAACCATATATATATATATGGCCCTGATAAACTTTCATTTACCGAGACTTATTATTCACAAAGGATTGAAATATTGTACTCAAGTTTTGTTTGTAGGTACGTTACATGCTGATCTACCGAGTGATTGCATTTAGAGCCAGTTGGGGTCTTGATCACTGTTATGAAAAACAGAAAAAAAGCTTCTGCTCAATAAATTTCCTTTAAATATATATTTCTGTATTTTGTGGGTATTTTGCTTACATTTAGACTTAGTTGGTATTGCATATTGGAATGAAATCAATTTCACTGTTAATAAAATAGAAAACAGTTTCCTCTCAATATTGTGAGTTTGGATCGAGAAACCTTGACATGTATTTTTTATTGTAGGTTGCTTACATGCTTTCCTAGGTTGTTAATGCATTTGGGCAATTTGGGTAAAATAGTGTCACAAAAATAACAATATATGGTTTCCACTCTTTAACTTTAGTATCGATGGAGGTAATTCTCTGTCATGTTTTGTGCATGTTGTATATATTCAACTATATTTATTGACAACCATTTGAAAATAAAATTGGTTTGCATAATCACATTTTTGTTTTAATTTCTAAATTTTGATCTGTTAGTATACATAGACTGCATAAGTACTACATATATTCAACTGCAAATATGCATTGGTAGTCAGTATATGAGGTGACTGACAGAACACGTACATTAAACTAAAAGCAGAAGAATAGTCCAGCGCGCTGTCTTTGAACCGCTCTTTTCGAGATTTTCCTAACATAAAAATGGTGACCCCGGAAACAAGGCAACATTTGATCACATGGTGATTATTTAAACATCTTTTTTTAAGAATAAATCTTAATGATGATATCAAACATGAACACCATGATATGTGAGAGGTTTTCCTTCATAAGTAAATATAAAACTGGTGACCACCGGGACAACGCCACTGTTGACATCAGGGACATTTGGAAAAATGTTGTCGAGGACCACTACACGATGTAACAAATATCAACACTTTGAGCATTGCTGTTTCAGAGGAGACGATTTTAAGGTTTTAAATTTTATAAATATAAGGAAAACAAGAAACCCCGGGCAGGGCTAATTTTGACCCCAGAGGCTTGATATGACGTACATGGTATAGAACCCCAATGCGATGTCCCCATACCAAACCTCTTGGCATTGAGGTTTCAGAGGAGATGACTCAAAAACGTGTTTTTATAAGAATATAAGCAGGATCAATGTTGAACCAAGAGGCATAATTTGAGTAAACTCGGTAGAGGAAATTATATTTGATGTTCCTAAACATATATCAAACCTCGTGGTCTTTTGATTTCAGAGTGGAAGTTGTATACAGTGTTGATTATATACATACAAGGAAATCAAGTGACCAAAGTTTTACCTTGACGATTTGAACAAATTTGTCGAAAACAACAATACGCGGTTGCATACCAAATATTTAACCTATGGACTCTGGTAAGAAGCTTTTAATAGTTTCATTAAAAAAAGCTTTTTTGGCCTCTGGACCTAATCAATCAAGGAACTTTAACCATTTGAATAAATTTCATAGAGAACCTGCAGGTTCGCCAAATTATGCCAAGCGGTTGAAAAGAAGATGTCATTTGAAATAAAAAAAAATAAACGAATGGACGCAAGCACACGGACTGACTGACGGACGGAAGACTGGAATCACAGTATTCAAATTACTCGCCATTAGAAGTTATCCAAAACAAGCTCTACAAGCATGGGCTTATCAAAGATGTTACGAAAAATAAGATTACAAAGCGAACAAACATGTATGCTGAATACCTAAAGCTAATAAAAACGTAACATATACAATGAAAATAAACAGAAAAACATAACTTAATTAATCATTATTGTTAGTTTTTATGAAAGATCTTTCTTATAAATTCCTTCGAAATATAAAATAAGCACACACTATTTTATTAAATTGGACCCAGTTTATTTCGAAAAACAAATGCTATCACGATTACACACCTTTATGATTTTGTAAATGTCTTTCTCGTGAATTGATCAGCAATTTCAAACAACACGGAAATACCTTTAGGCAGTTGAAAATCTATGGATATTTATTAAATTAATTTTCATCTAATTTTGACAAATAAAGAACCTGTTTTACCAATTTAATAAAAGAATTATTAATGACACGAATTTATTTGTAGCATTAAATAATTAAAACATGATATTTGTTTCATTTACTCGTAAAAATAGGACTTAAAGATGCAATTACTGCAAAGATGACATGTATTCATATCAAAGAAACGATAACTCTTTGATTATGCATTATTTGCGCTCGTGATTAAAGATGAATTGGTTTGCAAGTCCGCCGACTGAATATATTAAGAAAGGGTTCATGAAAAAATGTGTCCAGATTATCATAGCGCATGTCAGCCTTAACTAGAATTTAAATGATATTTTTTCACATTTTGGGTGGACTTGGGTTTTCATCTGTTGGATTATTGTTTATTCTTCTCTTGTTGCGAAGATAAATAAGGTGGTACGCAATTAATGCTAAAACTACCGCACTGACGGGTACTAGGCTGAGTGTCACATAAATAGCCAGATGGCAGGGGCATCGCGTCTCTGGTTCCTCCTCTTGGCAGCATTGTGTGTATGTACTATTGTTGACTGGACAACAACCTTGTGTACAGTTGACAAATGTCTGATTGCCTAAATTGCATTCGTTTTGGCCTTGCACAGGGCAGCATCGTTGGTATGTGCTGTTGTCAAGTGGGCAACAACCTTGTGTACAGTTGTCGAAAGTCTGGTTGCCAATATTGCATTCTTGCGATCCTTTAACCGTATCTGCAAAACACAAAATATATTTTTGGGTAAACGAATCAGACAGATTAAATGTATGAAAATAATAATGATAAGTATGTATGTACCGTAACGTGATTATAGCTCAATAACAGGTCTACACATATGTATTATACTCTCAAAGTGGAAAATACTTTCTTTTCAAAAATTTCTTAACAGTGATATTGTTACTATTAAAATTATTTAAAGTCATGTCATATATAGAGCAAATGCACAGCATGGCTTAATTTCAATAATACTATCTTTAACTCCCTTTTAAAATATAATAAATTTAAACTTAATAACTTTTAACAAACATAGTGTTTGATGAATGTATGACCGAAACATGTTTTAAAGTGATATTATAATGCCAGGCAAAAATACTAGACGGTAAATACATTTTTTTATTTTTTATTTTATTACGAAATGAAAATCATGCTAGCTAGTTACTTTGTTGCTTCTTGACAGCAATGTATGTATGTATGTGTGTGTGTGTGTGTGTGTGTGTGTGTGTGTGTGTGTGTGTGTGTGTGTGTGTGT
>VMBQ01012632.1:0-12592 GCA_007657795.1 Dreissena rostriformis
AGCGGACACGAAAAGTGTGACAGACCGACAACCTGACGGCCTGACAGCCTGACCGCCTGACGGACAGTTCGAAAACTATATACCCCCTTGTCTTCGAAAGGGGCATAAAAATAAACATTTATTAAAATTGTTAAACAATGTAAATAAAATATCTACATTGTGGAATACATCAATACCACTTATTGTAACAAGATATTTATAAATTATAATATGTCATTGTAAATGGCATATTTGCATGGATTTTAGTGACTTGCAATAAGTATAAAACTAATTAAAATCAGTTTTCATCTTGCATGAAACAAAAGTCAAGCAAACCGTTTAAGAAGCTATATAGATCATTTGACTGACTGTGACAACCAAATTGAAACAAAATAACTTCAGTTTAAAAGCGAGAGTAGATGAACATGTGCAAATATTTACCTCATTTGATATTTCAAACTGAAATCTTCCGTGAAATAATAAGACAAACAAAATTTCAAAGCGCACGAGATGCTGTGCTTTTAATTTGTTTAGATCGTATTCAAAATGGAACAGCAGTTTACATGTTGACCTGCATTTAAAACCATATGTGATACGAAAACATGCATGACGTGTCTTTAAAAAAAATAAGTTTGATGAAATAAGAACCACATTGTACATTATTTTGTTTAAACAAAATGGCGGACTAAATTGACAGTTATTTATAGGAAGTTTGAATCAATTTTATTCAGCTAAAATGAACTTAGAACATTTAACAAATATATAAATACAGTTACTTTAAAATGTCAGAAATCGGATTATTAAGAGCAAAAAGGATGTCAAATTTGGATTTATTGGAAAACACCCAGCAAATGGAGAAAATATGAACTACAAGATTTGGCGATTATAACCGGTCGTAGCACGTCCCGGTTTAAGAATTGCTTGACCGTATACAATCGGTCGCCGCACGTGAAGGGTTAATTTTGACATTTCAAAACCAATGTTTTAGGGTTTGAGTTTGAAATGATATGGCTGTGATGTGGCAAGCATATGCCTTATTTGCCCAACGTCTGTATGTGTAACGTATTTAATTAAATTAGTATATTTTCCGGTAAATGTCTGTCAGGTACATAAAGCCATATGCACCAGAAAGGGGCTAAACAAATCAGCAAGGATGGTTTCAGTAGATAACGATAACAACAAAAATTACAATAATATTCTTATGTATGTATTGAAATGGTTGGATTAATATCAATTGTAAAAAAATGTTTATGATAAGTTTCGTTGTTTTACTTGTATTCTTATGTTTGCACAAAGATTATGTCCATCTGTACACCCCCAATTTCACACAGAACTGCGCATTTAGTATATCCCCACATAACAGGTTTATTGGAATCCTTCTGTCGGACGGTTTGTCAGTATGTTGGTCGGTAAGTTTGTACTAATAACATGCAGCAAACTAATTCTATTTTGTTCTAATCGAATAAATTTTAACCATACATATGGCACAACCATAGACGCTAATTGTGGCTGATGCAGTGTTGCATTCTTGAAAGGAACACACGCGTTTCACTCAAATGCAAAGGATCGTATTGCTATATAGGTGTACATGAAATGTGAATGTAATCATTTTCTTAATGCAAATGATATTATATCGCAGAAGAGATAGTTCACGATCTTGAAATAACATGTCATTTAATAATATAGTGGCATTATAACTCGTTACAACAAACACGGTGATAGGGCGATTACCACAACTATTCCGCTCACCGTCGAAATTTTATACTTCTGACAAAAGCACCGTATCTTTTTGTTAAAACCATGACCGCAAACTATTTGGCGAGTCCAGAAATCAATGAAAAAAACGAGAAAAGAAGGTAAGTTGGTAATAAAATGATAGTGCATCGAACGAAGTATATATTTGACATCTAATTGCCGTTTACGGCATCAAAATTGAGTCGCTATTGATTTCAAAATAGTGAAAACAGTTTGAGCATGTCGTGTTGAGCAAAATCTGCAACAATACGATTTTTCGCGTCATGAAAGTCACTTCTTTCACGACATGCTCAAACTGTTTTCACTAGTTTGAAGTTAATAGCGACTCAATTTTGATGCGATAAACGGCAATTAGATGTAAAATATATACTTCGTTCGAATGATATTAGGTTGTTTAATTTCAGGTTAGGTAATAGTAACACTATGCCTCACATCAATTATATCAAATAACGATCATACGAAAACAGTATTAATTAAATGAGTAGTCGCAAACAAATAAAGGAAAAACAAAGATGTCACTTTGAGTTTAGTCTCAGAGTAAAACAATACTCGAGTGTCAGCATTTATAATTAATCAAAACATCGGCAAGTAGAGGCAATTCATAAAGATAATTAAAATCATTCGCGAATGTTTGATGATTTATTCGAATGGCAACGTTATTCACCACCTTGCACAAACATATCAAATGGAGAACAAATCATTGCGACGGAATAAAGAAAACGACAGGTATGAACATCGTGGCAAATGGAAGTATATGCTATCATTCTTTATAAAAAGTGAATAATTTGCTTCATTCATTCGTAGTTCTCTCCAAAATCGTTGTACGCTATCATGCTGATCAAGTTGATCTTAAACTGTTCGTCATGTTGGTGCTAGTTTATATTTTCTTCCGCGAATTTCATGTAGAACTGTAAGAAGCATTATTTCAAAACATCATCACACACTGATTGAATTCATGGATCGAAAAAACAAAACATTTACACTACATGATGTGGGAGCCTGTAGAGCAAGACTAATATTACATATGTTGAAAGAACACAATCAGTTAATTTTCATTTATTATTGATCGCATATATCACATTAACGTTGATTTTCACTGTTTAGGATAACAATTATAATTGCTAAAATCATATTTGCATTACATATGTTTCCAATTACTGCGTTAATTGCGTTTTCTCACATCTGTTTGTAGATATTTTAAACGCATTGTTGTCATTTTCTTGTAATCAGGTACACACCTTTCAAGCAGTAAAAAGACTATTGCAAAGGGATAAATAACGAACAAGTCTATATTAAATTTATTGTATAAACACATCTAAGAAATCAACACATAAATTTACAAACTCTGCTAGTTGAGTATTTGGTGCATACCATGCTCTTTTTGGCATTAATCATTATAAAATTTAAAGTACAAAACATGGGTACACTTTATCAATTCATGTGATCATACAATCCATATTTACACATTAATGTTATAGTCTTTATTTGAGAAGACATCAAATAACGTGCATACTTTCTTCTTGCATTGGTGACTGTTGAACATATCATTTGAGAAATATGGCATTTTTTTATCACACATGAACATGCATTTGAGATATGCACACAGAAAGGCGTTTTAAATTATTTGGATGTTTTCACATCATCATTAAATGCTGCTATTTATCTTATTGTTTAGGATGTTTCACAATGATGGAAGCATGGAGACAACGAGGGACTTGTACAGCCTGTACTTGGTGGGGAAGCTGATGGAACTGCTTGTCCACAACCTGCTCAGTCCGGCCATTTCTGCGGTCGCCATGGCAATTCTTATTCGGACCTCAGCGGTACTGGTACATGGTTGCGTCGAATCACTTGAAGCTGGTCTCTTCTTTTAGCTTCTCGCCGCTCATGGTGATGTCTAGACTGGTGTTGGTCGTGCTAATTTGCAACGTCTGAGTATAAGTTTCGCAAGGTCGCATCATGTTTGTTTACATGTTATATGCAATGAAAAGCTAATACATGTTTTCAAATTAAACGGACGTAATATTAAATTGTATTATACTATAATTACGATAATGGCTAACACAGTCTAGGTGATCTTCAGTCCAAAATAATTAAAATTCTCTTAAAGAAAATGTTTGACTTGAACCGTTGTGTATGAATGGTTTTGACCGTTTATTTTAATATGTTCAGTTGTATATGTATATTAAATCTTGATTGATTATAAATGTTATATCGATGATACTTGTTTTTTAATTTAGTTCACGATTATGCATGGATGCATTTATCTAATTATATGAAAAGCCAACGCACGGAGCTATTTGTTTGTACGTGTTCATTATACCTAGAAATACTCATTTAATTTACAAAGGCAATTTGCCATTCTTTCTATGCAAAAACTTGTTGTTCAGTCTAGTGTAACAAACTAGATAAAAGAAACGTTTCAATATATATTTTTGTTGGCGCACGTTTACATACAAGAACACCAACTATAAATGATACTGCCCAATACTTGCATCGAGATTATCTCCCGTACACATGTTAATTTACGTGTAGCTTGTATTTTAAATTCTCCTTTCTTATACGTACCTAAATGATTCCAGATTATATCTTTAATAGCAACATAATTAAATTAAATATTAGGAGTATTTCATTAAATTTCATTCGTTCTTGCAAATAACACTAATTAAATGTATAATTGAATTCATTTAATACTTGCGGAGAGGTGATGTTGTAACATAGAACAAAATAAATAATGACACAAGAATAATTTCAGATTAAGTAACAGTATGTGTCACATCAACTAAATCAATGAACGATCATATGAAACAGTATTATACGAAGTTACAAACAAAACATTCAAACACGAAGAGGTCACTTTGAATTTAGCCTCAGAATATAATTAATCAAATCATTGGCAGGTAGTGGTCATTTATAAAGTAAATTGAAATCAATCGCGAATATCTGCTGAAATATTCGAATGACAACGTTAACTACATCCTTGTACAATAATTAAAGATATCACATGGAATTAAAATCATAACGATTGAATAACGAAAACGATAGATATGAAAACGTGGCTAATGGACGTTCCTTGTAGAATGTGTATACAAACGTGAATTATTTACTCATTTAGTCTTATATCGTTGTACGCTATCAGCGTTCGCGATTTGGATCATAGTTTAGATTTGTGTTCTTCAAAGAATTTCATGTCAAATTGTTAGACGATTTATTATGAAACCTCTGCGCAATGTTTGGATTGATAAACCAAAATCTATACATTTCATGACGTGAGAGTCTGTAGTGTAATCCTAATATAAAATATTTTGAAGAAAAACATATGTCAGTTACATGTATATAATCATACAGTCTTGATAGAATATGTCACTTTCACTTGGTTATTCACTGTTTCGGATAAATGTGTAGCTGCTATAATCATGTTTAAATTCACAATCGTTGCAATAACTGTGTCCTTTGTGTTTTATTAAACGATCTATCGTACATATATGTATATAGTTTATATATGTAGATATTGGAAATTAGGTACTCATCTATCAAAAAGTAAAGAAAGTATTACAAACGGATAAATAACAAACAAGTTTATATACAATTTATTTCAAAATCACATCTAAGAAATCAACACATAAATTCACAAACCCTGCTAGTCTATTGTTTAGTGCATATCGTGGTCTTTTGGGCATGTATCTTAATAGAATTTTTAGGTATAACAACTAGTATAATTTATCCATACTTAGTTCATGTGATCATACAATCCATATTAACCCATTAATGTTATAATCTTTATTTTAGAAGACATTAAACAACGTGCACAATTTCTTCTTGCATTGGTGACTGTTAAACATATCATTTGAGAAATATAGCATTTTTTATCACACATGAACATACATTTTAGATATGCACACAGAAAGGCGTTATATATTATTGTGGTGTTTCCACACTGTTTTTTAAAGCTTGTGTTTTTTATACATTTTATATTTTGATTTGATATTAGTCTAAGCAGGGAAAATGAAACAGAACAACATAATGCAATCAACAAATCCTGTAACGACTGAACTTGGATTACAAATATGTTAAAAAAAAAATCACACATAAAAGCAAAAACTTGTTTGGGATAATTATTGGATAATTAGCGGAAAAGATCTTAATTGATTACATAAACTTATACATTCGATCAAAAGTCAATAAAAGACACCAATATTGAAGGTCGAAAATTACAATAAAAGCTTATATTTCATTAATGTTGTGTACTTAATTGAAAACACAAACTACATTATTTTTGTTCGGAAACACGTTTATAGAAGTCTGGCCAGGAAGCAGGCAAACAGCATCGTCATGGAGACCAGCACAGTTGCAGCACCTGCAAATACACATTACAAATTTGTATTTTGTTTTCGGGTAAAAGCTGGACCAATAACAAAATCATGATAACTTGAAAAAAAATATCCATTTCAAAAAATAATTTAGAATCCTTTGACATTGAATGGGAACGATTTAATGGCATTGTCTCACAAACTTAGAATTAAAACTAGATGATTGTTGTAGTTTCTTTAAAACTACTTTTAAAAAATGCATTTGATAGAGTACCATCACTTAAATAAAATTAAATGTACGACCTATGTGTCATAAAATAAAATTATAAACACCTATTATTGTCTCGTTATGCCTTTTCATCTGTTATTACAACTTATACATCATTGTTTGTCTTTACTCACTGAAAAATGTCTATATATGTATACTTACATATCCCTTTGTATACTTATATGCACATATCTATGCCTTTTTCATCTGATAGTACAATTTATACATCCATGTTGATCTATACATACTGGAAACTGTCTCTTTTTTTCTTCTATATTCCTTAAATGTTTTTGTTTCACAAATTTACATGTATTATATAGCTACCCTTAGATGTGTTGCATATGCTTTTTTGTTCATTTCTGATTGTATTACATGCTAGTGTTATTGTTCATAATTGTATATGTATTTGTTTGCAATCTCGAAATAAAATGTGTTGAAGATTAAAAAAATAATAAAAATAAATAAATAAAAAAATAACAAAATCATTGCGATCTGTGAGTTATTTCTTACATTTTAAATCTATGTTTAAAAGTAATGCATTTATTTATAAAAATTCGCTCATAGTTGATGTTGCTAGCAAACACACATACATCTTCATTGACACCGTGTGACGAAAAATACAGAATATAAAACATATTATATATGCATATAAACGGTAAGTTTCTAATCTGAATTCTTAAATATTACTATATTATTTGCTTTTGAATATNAATTGCTTTAATCTATAGATTAGTAAATACAAAATTTCAATGTTGTGAATCTAATCTAGTAAATGCCTTTTTATGCCCCCTAAAGTGGGCATATAGTGATCACACTGTCCGTCGGTCTGTCTGTCTTTCCGTCACACTTTACGTCTAGGTTTTGCGTTTAGGTTTCGAAAAATGTAGAAAAAGAGGGCATATGTCATCCTATGGTGACAAGCCTTATTAAATTTAATATCATTTGGGGCACACATGAAAAACAAATTTTAATAGATTTTAGTTTGAAATAGACATGAATTCAAATAAGGAAATTAGAATTAACAATGCATACTTTAGTTAAATAAAGAAGAAAAATAATTGGAACCACAGTAAAAGTTTGAAGTAGCAATTAGTTTGAATTAACCATGTTTGAAACAGCTTTGTGCCAGTGTATTGAGCTAAAAGAAAAAGGTGGTCCCAGGGAAGACTCGGTTTAATGCATGTGTGTAAAATGCCAACCCAGATTAGCTGGTGCAGTCGCACAGGCTAAAAAGGGTTGACACTTTCCACCTAAACTGGGTTTTCATTAAGAATATACTCCATTTAAACGAAAAATGCTGTAAAAGTGGCAAGTGTCGTCTTTGATTAGCCTTTGCAGACTGCACAGGCTAATCTTAGACGACACTTTACACACATTATTAACCCTTTGAGTGCTGGAACCGGATTTTAAAGGCCTTTGCAAACAGTTTGGATCCAGATGAGACGCCACAGAACGTGGCGTCTCATCAGGATCCAAACTGTTTGCTATTCTGATAGTATTCTTTGAAAAAAAAATCAAAGCAAATGCTAATTTTAGAAATTCAGCAGACGACATTTTAGCAGACGACAAATTTCCCAGCATGCAAAGGGTTAAGTCGAGTTTTCAAAGAACAAGGCTCTGTTTTATTGTAAAAAGTTTAAAATTGAATTTAATTTCAGACAAAAGAACAACTTCCCATAGTGTTGAGAAAGAGGAGACAAAGAATCAAAAGTGAAGCCAACTGGGCCCTGTTCTATTATCAGTTTAACAAGGACCATGCAAAACCAAACCTGATCTGGAACTATAAGGTAATGCTCAGTACTTTACTTGAAGTATTTGCAACATATTCAACATATTTCTTTTAATCTGATATTCACAAATTGCTGGAGCTGAGACAGACACATAACTTGTGTTGGGTATAGGGCATGAAATGTCTGCTGCCATTCTCCACATACCTTTGATTCAAGTATGTGCACTTAGTAATCGTAAAACCTGGTTACCTAGGCAAAGTGTGTGGGTAAACTGATCGCCAAAATATGACTTAAGTATTGCTGAATGTTGTAAAACATTCAAACAAGCAAATTTGAGCGGCTTTTTGAAAGAGACACTTATTTGTTTTCTACTTAAAACTACATGTAACATTCTGAAGATCTGTCTTACCCCCTGTGAGTAAGAATCTTTCTTTTGCAAAGGCATAGAGACTAAACCAGACTGTTGATGCCCTGTTATTTGCATAGGAATGAATAATATATCTAATGTGTTAACCCTTTGCATGCTGGGAAATTTGTCGTCTGCTAAAATGTTGTCTGCAAAATTTCTAAAATTAGCATTTTCTTCGATTTTTTTTCCAAAAATACTATCAGAATAGCAAACAGTTTGGATCCTGATGAGAACGTGGCGTCTCATCTGGATCCAAACTGTTTGCAAAGGCCTTCAAAATCCGGTTCCAGCGCTCAAAGGGTTAAGGTCCTGCATTTTTACTCCGTTTTAGCCCGACAGTTTCTATCCAATCTTCACAATATTTGTGAACGCAATTGCTCCGCCAAGTTTGATAATCAGCGAAATAACTTTATGCATTTCAAAGTTTCAAACCTTTCATTTGATTGTACATCCATTTTGTCATCCTTACAGTGTTTTGTCTTACAGATTGTTGCTGACTTGAAAGGGTCTGAGTCCTCGCATAACTTAGCCTCTTTCACAGGAGGACCTCTTACAATCTAAAATGCTATAAATTCATTATTATTCTTGGGGAATTACTTACTCTTTGTTGATTTATTGTGATGACCGATCCACAAATTTAACACAAACACACCAGGAAATGACTGACGCAAATTCCTATATTAAAAAAAAAAAAACAGCAACAGAAATCCACAAATTTACGTGTCCTCAAAAGTCATTTTTTGAAAAAAAAAACGCAAAATTTCATGCTGACAAAAATTATATGATTTTACAGTATACACACAGGAATATCCTGACCTGGCTCTTATATTGACCTATTTAATAATTACCACTTGTACAACATTTCTGCTGTTGCAGACTGGTACAACATTTCTGCTGTTGCAGACTGGTACAACATTTCTGCTGTTGCAGACTGGTACAGTATTTCTGCTGTTGCAGACTGGTACAACATGTCTGCTTTTGCAGACTGGTACAACATTTCTGCTGTTGCAGACTGGTACAACATGTCTGCTGTTTCAGACCAGGGAGGAACTACGTGAGGCACTCGAGAATGAGATGCGAGCATTCAACGTGGACAAGGAACTGGGCAGCCACTGCGTGATTGGCTGGAACCACCAGGAGTTTGAGGTCCAGTACAACTGCCTCTCCGATGAGATTAAAATTGGTAACTAGCCAGTATATTGTTGTTTTTTTGTTCAAATTCAGGGCCAGTATACAGCCCCAATGGAAAAAAGTATATATTTTCCCCAAAATGGGACGTAAAAATTCGCAATTGAAGGTTTCCAAAAAATAAATAGAGAAAAACACAGTTTTCTTTTAGATCACAAAATTTAGTTCATCTCCCATCCAGCTATATCAGTTGAATCTTAGTAAATATAATATTAAAAACACATTTATTCTCAATTTTGAAGTATTTGTAAGCAAAAAATCAATAACAATAATTTCCCAATTTAAGTCAAAACAACACAATTTTTTCCAATCTAAAGCAACCTGGCCCCATTCCCAACATGGTGGAAAAAAACACTGCTTGCCTGTGGGGCCATGCATTACTTATCAGCCTGACCAATTTGAAAGATGAGGTTAAAATTGGAAACTAGACTGTAGGACTCGGCATTTGTTATCGGTCTTCTTGTTTATAGTGATTGCTTAGTTTGACCCATTTAAAGATGTTATTAACCCTTTGCATGCTGGGAAATTTGTCGTCTGCTAAAATGTTGTCTGCTAAATTTCTAAAATTAGCATTTTCTTCAGATTTTTTTCAAAGAATATTATCAGAATAGCAAACAGTTTGGATCCTGATGAGACGCCACGTTCTGTGGCGTCTCATCTGAATCCAAACTGTTTGCAAAGGCCTTCAAAATCCGGTTCCAGCACTCAAAGGGTTAAAATTGGTAGTTTGCCTGTGGGACTCAGTTTTTGTTATCAGTCTTCTAATTTTATCATCAAAACTGTGGTAAATGTGTTACTTACATTACCTGAATAAGCACAAAATGTGTCAATTCTGTGACCCCTGTCATGGGAAAATGAAACTTATGCCACATGCAGCGAGCATGCTGGGAAATTTGTCGTCTGCTAAAATGTTGTATGCTCAATTTCTCAAATTAGCATTTTCTGTGATTTTTTTTCCAAGAATACTATCAGAATAGCAAACAGTTTGGATCCTGATGAGACGCCATGTTCTGTGGCGTCTCATCTGGATCCAAACTGTTTGCAAAGGCCTTCAAAACATTTGCGCAGTCTGGTCAGGAGCCATGCTTGCCGCTATTAAAACCTTGTGTTTCTTTTTAGGGGACAGGGTAGCGTCTGACCAGAGTGGGTCAATGCATATGCTAGATTGAAGCTACTTTGGTCTCAAAGTGCATAAGACCTATTTTCCCGTGATGCGGCTTGTCTCTTGAGAGCATTGTACTGTTTTTTTTCCTGCAGGTGACTACTACCTACGTCTACTGTTGGAGGAAGATGAAGCAGAATCGGAGGAAGTCAGCGCTATCAAACGATCGTAAGTGTTTGTCAGTTGATGTACCCGATTATCACTTGCTCCACCCTGTTTTCTTATTAATAAAAACATACACAGCTTAATCTAAAGCATATGTTCTATAGCTTGTTATGTCCCCTTTTTAAAAAAAAAGGGGGTTTATTGTTTTTGACCTGTCTGTCTTTCTTTCTGTCATTCTGTCTGTCCAAAACTTTAACTAATATTAAAGGCCCTATAAAGGTGACAAATCCAATTATTATGCATATANTCAAAAGTGAAGCCAACTGGGCCCTGTTCTATTATCAGTTTAACAAGGACCATGCCAAACCAAATTTGATCTGGAACTATAAGGTAATGCTCAGTACTTTACTTGAAGTATTTGCAACATATTTAACATATTTCTTTTAATCTGATATTCACAAATTGCTGGAGCTGAGACAGACACATAACTTGTGTTGGGTGTACAGGTCTTTTCCTGGAATATCTACGGGTCCGTTAAACGGACCCATTCCCAAACCGAATTTGTACAAAAATTCACAATTTAAAGAAAAAAATCCAATTTACAACCACTTGTACAACATTTCTGCTGTTGCAGACTAGGGAGGAACTACGCGAGGCACTCGAGAACGAGATGCGAGCATTCAACGTGGACAAGGAACTGGGCAGCCATTGCGTGATTGGCTGGAACCACCAGGAGTTTGAGGTCCAGTACAACTGCCTCTCCGATGAGATTAAAATTGGTAACTAGCCANAAAAAAATATAGTTTTTTTTAAATCTCAACATTAAGTTCATTTCCCATCCAGCTATATAAGTTGAATCTTAGTAAATAATAATATTGAAAACACTTTTATTCTAAATTTTGATGTATTTGTAAGCAAAAAATCAATAATAATAATTTACCAATTTTAGTCAAAACAATGCGATTTTTTTCCAATCAAAAGCGACCCGGCCCCATTTCCAAAATGGTGGGAAAAAACCCACTGCTTGCCTGTGGGGCCATGCATTCTTTATCATTCTTTTTGTTTATAGTTATTGCCCGACAAATTTGAAAGAAGAGATTAAAATTGATAACTAGACTGTAGTACTCAGCATTTGTTATCAGTCTTTTTATGCCCCCGGTAGGGTGGCATATAGCAGTTGAACTGTTAGTCCGTCTGTCTGTCAGTCTGTGTGTCCGTCCGAAAACTTTAACGTTGGTCATAACTTTTGCAATATTGAAGATAGCAACTTGATATTTTGCATGCATGTGTATCTCATGAAGCTGCACATTTTGAGTGGTGAAAGGTCAAGGTCATCCTTCCAGGTCAAAGGTAAAAAAAATAATAATTGTTAAATGCATGTGTATCTCATGGAGCTGCACATTTTGAGTGGTGAAAGGTAGAGGTCATCCTTCGAGGTCAAAGTTTTTTTTTTTTTTTTTTCAAAGCGGGGCAGTATAGGGGGCATTGTGTTTCTGACAAACACATCTCTTGTTTTTCTTTCTTTTCTTTTTGGAAAGTTTATAAATGACCACACACCCACACTATACACACCTCTCCACCCCCACCCCTCCCCCATTTTTGATTGAAGTATTGTGATAGGTCCTTTCACCTCTAAAAAGCAAAAATAGATGAGCGGTCTGCACCCGCTAGGCGGTGCTCTTGTTT
>VMBQ01012633.1:0-12944 GCA_007657795.1 Dreissena rostriformis
GGGATTTTACCTTTTTCGTATTCACATTCATCCATTCAATAAGACAGATTTCTATACAACATTTGAAGGGTATTAACATGTGTCTTGTGTAAGTTCATTAGTCTACATGTGGCCCATCAATATTATAAAAACTAAAATACATGTATAAGAGGCAATTCTCCCACAGTACATCAGGTAGTGATAATGGAATATTTACTGTATGTTTCAACAAGGATTGACAGAGAACAAAAATATTACTATGTGACCATGTATTCATTTGAACCAATTTATGAAACCTTTAGCTTTTCAATGTTGTGTATCAATCAGTGAATATAAGGTCGCTGCGGCGTAATGGATATGGTGTCCGCCTAGTGATCGGGAGGTCATGGGTTCGATCCCCACTGTGGGAGCGCTCTTAAGATCTCCCCCATTGACACCAAGTACTGGTTCTAGTCCCAGGAAACAGACTCGAGAGCGTTTGAAATAAGCCTTAGGCTTTCGATGCATAAGCTAAAAGAAATAGGTTTAAACTAATCAGTGAATTAAAAGTTTGCTCATAATGACCAATGACACTTCTCAATCAAGGACTGAGTTCACCAATATTGGTTGATACATTAGCCCTTTGCATGCTGGGAAATTTGTTGTCTGCTAAAATGTCGTCTGCTGAATTTCTAAAATTAGCGTTTTCTTCAAAAAAAAATCAAAGAATACTATCAGAATAGCAAACAGTTTGGATCCTGATGAGACGCCATGTTCTGTGGCGTCTAGTTAGTGGCAAATAGTAGCACATTGTTGCATAATTAACACAACATTTAAACATTTTTGACAAACTGAAAGGCTTGGGGATTTATCTTCTTTTACTACACGTAGTTAATTCAACCAGCTATTTGGAAAGTCTGAATGTTAGTGTCAGACCAACTCTTCACCCTGAGATTCCTGCAATGCTGCTTCACAAACTGCAGTGTGTTGATGATGATGACGATGATGGATTCAGAAACATGAACAACAACCCAAAGTTCTAATGATATTTTTTTTCTTCATTTATTCAGATTTATATATTCATTTTCCCAGAAAATCACATAGTTATTAACAAAGTAAAACAACAAGAACTGTTTATTTGAATCTTTTTTTTACCATAAATCCAATATACAAGTATGTCAGTAGCTGTAATAGGAATCTCTCCATTTGATCTATATATAATTCACAAGTGACTTATTGATCTTTGTATAGACAGCCTCTATTGCAAGGGAGACAACCAGCTACATGTACTGGCCAACTGGGTTGTTCCAGTAGAGTTGTCCCAATAAATAAATTTATTATGTAAGCATGTCAAAGTAAAAACAGTGTTTTAATAGTACAAAAAAAAGTATAAACAATTTTACTGGAAATCCTATTTTGTTATATAAATTGCATCTTTCATGTAAAATATTTATAAAAAGTATTTAGGTACAATCAAGTAAAAATAAAATAAAAAAAGAAAACTAAAAATGAAATACATTTACATAAAACCCCCAATCATACGATACTTATGTTGGCATCCACGTCTAATAAATGCACGCACTGACCTCATATTAATTATAAAAAGTATATTTGCTTCTCCAATCCAACTTAACAATAATATATGTGTGTACATACTGTTTATGTTTTAACTATATAAATGGCAGTATAAACAATATGCATTTAAGCTCCGTAATGTATTATTATATCTACAACATACGCAGAAACAAAACAATTACATGTAATTCTATACTAAATTGTGAATCTTGTTCAACAGTAACTAATGGAATGTTGAACAAATAATGTTCCATTTTTTCTGAAAAACATAAAGTGTACCAATACATTTCCAATATGCTCTTTTTGAGTCTGGAGCAGGTTTATATGAGAGTTAAAAAATATGAAACTAAACATTCACTTGCACAATGTACATGTACATGTTTGTATGCTATACCAGTACTTGTTATTGAGACACATTGCAATCATCAACACATTTCTCAATGAATGCATTTGAATCGTTGTGAGTAAACTTTTTAAGGGCGAAATTTCATTGAAATATTTAAATTATAAAAGAGTTTTTTGAAGATGCAAAAGAGTTTTAGACACATGGCGAAATAAATATATCACAGTTGTGAACAGATGGCAACACATAAATTCACAATATTTATTAAAATATGTTTGAATAGGGCACAAGCCTTCCTCCAGAGTTCTCAAATGAGAACATTAATTATATGACCTGCAACATTCGAAAATGTAACTTATGCCATATGCAGCCAGCGTGGCTCCAGACCAGCCTGCACATAACACTGGTCAGGAGCCACAGTGTCTGCTATACAGTTATGTAAGGTTTCTAGGTCTTATTAGCGGACAGGCTGGCTCCTGGCCAAACTGCATGGATGCCCAGGCTGGTCAGGAGCTACAGTGTCTGCTATAAAGTTATGTAAGGTTTCTTGGTCTTATAAGCGGACAGGCTGGCTCCTGACCAAACTGCATGGATGCGCAGGCTGGTCTGGAGCTACGCTAGCCGCATATGGTATAAAATCCATGTTCGCATGACCCTGCCCATTGATTATATTACCTGCCCATTGATTATATTACCAGGTTTAGACCCTGCCCATTGATTATATTACCAGGTTTAGACCCTGCCCATTGATTATATTACCAGGTTTAGACCCTGCCCATTGATTATATTACCAGGTTTAGACCCTGCCCATTGATTATATTACCAGGTTTAGACCCTGCCCATTGATTATATTACCAGGTTTAGACCCTGCCCATTGATTATATTACCAGGTTTAGACCCTGCCCATTGATTATATTACCAGGTTTAGACCCTGCCCATTGATTATATTACCAGGTTTAGACCCTGCCCATTGATTATATTACCAGGTTTAGACCCTGCCCATTGATTATATTACCAGGTTTAGACCCTGCCCATTGATTATATTACCAGGTTTAGACCCTGCCCATTGATTATATTACCAGGTTTAGACCCTGCCCATTGATTATATTACCAGGTTTAGACCCTGCCCATTGATTATATTACCAGGTTTAGACCCTGCCCATTGATTATATTACCAGGTTTAGACCCTGCCCATTGATTATATTACCAGGTTTAGACCCTGCCCATTGATTATATTACCAGGTTTAGACCCTGCCCATTGATTATATTACCAGGTTTAGACCCTGCCCATTGATTATATTACCAGGTTTAGACCCTGCCCATTGATTATATTACCAGGTTTAGACCCTGCCCATTGATTATATTACCAGGTTTAGACCCTGCCCATTGATTATATTACCAGGTTTAGACCCTGCCCATTGATTATATTACCAGGTTTAGACCCTGCCCATTGATTATATTACCAGGTTTAGACCCTGCCCATTGATTATATTACCAGGTTTAGACCCTGCCCATTGATTATATTACCAGGTTTAGACCCTGCCCATTGATTATATTACCAGGTTTAGACCCTGCCCATTGATTATATTACCAGGTTTAGACCCTGCCCATTGATTATATTACCAGGTTTAGACCCTGCCCATTGATTATATTACCAGGTTTAGACCCTGCCCATTGATTATATTACCAGGTTTAGACCCTGCCCATTGATTATATTACCAGGTTTAGACCCTGCCCATTGATTATATTACCAGGTTTAGACCCTGCCCATTGATTATATTACCAGGTTTAGACCCTGCCCATTGATTATATTACCAGGTTTAGACCCTGCCCATTGATTATATTACCAGGTTTAGACCCTGCCCATTGATTATATTACCAGGTTTAGACCCTGCCCATTGATTATATTACCAGGTTTAGACCCTGCCCATTGATTATATTACCAGGTTTAGACCCTGCCCATTGATTATATTACCAGGTTTAGACCCTGCCCATTGATTATATTACCAGGTTTAGACCCTGCCCATTGATTATATTACCAGGTTTAGACCCTGCCCATTGATTATATTACCAGGTTTAGACCCTGCCCATTGATTATATTACCAGGTTTAGACCCTGCCCATTGATTATATTACCAGGTTTAGACCCTGCCCATTGATTATATTACCAGGTTTAGACCCTGCCCATTGATTATATTACCAGGTTTAGACCCTGCCCATTGATTATATTACCAGGTTTAGACCCTGCCCATTGATTATATTACCAGGTTTAGACCCTGCCCATTGATTATATTACCAGGTTTAGACCCTGCCCATTGATTATATTACCAGGTTTAGACCCTGCCCATTGATTATATTACCAGGTTTAGACCCTGCCCATTGATTATATTACCAGGTTTAGACCCTGCCCATTGATTATATTACCAGGTTTAGACCCTGCCCATTGATTATATTACCAGGTTTAGACCCTGCCCATTGATTATATTACCAGGTTTAGACCCTGCCCATTGATTATATTACCAGGTTTAGACCCTGCCCATTGATTATATTACCAGGTTTAGACCCTGCCCATTGATTATATTACCAGGTTTAGACCCTGCCCATTGATTATATTACCAGGTTTAGACCCTGCCCATTGATTATATTACCAGGTTTAGACCCTGCCCATTGATTATATTACCAGGTTTAGACCCTGCCCATTGATTATATTACCAGGTTTAGACCCTGCCCATTGATTATATTACCAGGTTTAGACCCTGCCCATTGATTATATTACCAGGTTTAGACCCTGCCCATTGATTATATTACCAGGTTTAGACCCTGCCCATTGATTATATTACCAGGTTTAGACCCTGCCCATTGATTATATTACCAGGTTTAGACCCTGCCCATTGATTATATTACCAGGTTTAGACCCTGCCCATTGATTATATTACCAGGTTTAGACCCTGCCCATTGATTATATTACCAGGTTTAGACCCTGCCCATTGATTATATTACCAGGTTTAGACCCTGCCCATTGATTATATTACCAGGTTTAGACCCTGCCCATTGATTATATTACCAGGTTTAGACCCTGCCCATTGATTATATTACCAGGTTTAGACCCTGCCCATTGATTATATTACCAGGTTTAGACCCTGCCCATTGATTATATTACCAGGTTTAGACCCTGCCCATTGATTATATTACCAGGTTTAGACCCTGCCCATTGATTATATTACCAGGTTTAGACCCTGCCCATTGATTATATTACCAGGTTTAGACCCTGCCCATTGATTATATTACCAGGTTTAGACCCTGCCCATTGATTATATTACCAGGTTTAGACCCTGCCCATTGATTATATTACCAGGTTTAGACCCTGCCCATTGATTATATTACCAGGTTTAGACCCTGCCCATTGATTATATTACCAGGTTTAGACCCTGCCCATTGATTATATTACCAGGTTTAGACCCTGCCCATTGATTATATTACCAGGTTTAGACCCTGCCCATTGATTATATTACCAGGTTTAGACCCTGCCCATTGATTATATTACCAGGTTTAGACCCTGCCCATTGATTATATTACCAGGTTTAGACCCTGCCCATTGATTATATTACCAGGTTTAGACCCTGCCCATTGATTATATTACCAGGTTTAGACCCTGCCCATTGATTATATTACCAGGTTTAGACCCTGCCCATTGATTATATTACCAGGTTTAGACCCTGCCCATTGATTATATTACCAGGTTTAGACCCTGCCCATTGATTATATTACCAGGTTTAGACCCTGCCCATTGATTATATTACCAGGTTTAGACCCTGCCCATTGATTATATTACCAGGTTTAGACCCTGCCCATTGATTATATTACCAGGTTTAGACCCTGCCCATTGATTATATTACCAGGTTTAGACCCTGCCCATTGATTATATTACCAGGTTTAGACCCTGCCCATTGATTATATTACCAGGTTTAGACCCTGCCCATTGATTATATTACCAGGTTTAGACCCTGCCCATTGATTATATTACCAGGTTTAGACCCTGCCCATTGATTATATTACCAGGTTTAGACCCTGCCCATTGATTATATTACCAGGTTTAGACCCTGCCCATTGATTATATTACCAGGTTTAGACCCTGCCCATTGATTATATTACCAGGTTTAGACCCTGCCCATTGATTATATTACCAGGTTTAGACCCTGCCCATTGATTATATTACCAGGTTTAGACCCTGCCCATTGATTATATTACCAGGTTTAGACCCTGCCCATTGATTATATTACCAGGTTTAGACCCTGCCCATTGATTATATTACCAGGTTTAGACCCTGCCCATTGATTATATTACCAGGTTTAGACCCTGCCCATTGATTATATTACCAGGTTTAGACCCTGCCCATTGATTATATTACCAGGTTTAGACCCTGCCCATTGATTATATTACCAGGTTTAGACCCTGCCCATTGATTATATTACCAGGTTTAGACCCTGCCCATTGATTATATTACCAGGTTTAGACCCTGCCCATTGATTATATTACCAGGTTTAGACCCTGCCCATTGATTATATTACCAGGTTTAGACCCTGCCCATTGATTATATTACCAGGTTTAGACCCTGCCCATTGATTATATTACCAGGTTTAGACCCTGCCCATTGATTATATTACCAGGTTTAGACCCTGCCCATTGATTATATTACCAGGTTTAGACCCTGCCCATTGATTATATTACCAGGTTTAGACCCTGCCCATTGATTATATTACCAGGTTTAGACCCTGCCCATTGATTATATTACCAGGTTTAGACCCTGCCCATTGATTATATTACCAGGTTTAGACCCTGCCCATTGATTATATTACCAGGTTTAGACCCTGCCCATTGATTATATTACCAGGTTTAGACCCTGCCCATTGATTATATTACCAGGTTTAGACCCTGCCCATTGATTATATTACCAGGTTTAGACCCTGCCCATTGATTATATTACCAGGTTTAGACCCTGCCCATTGATTATATTACCAGGTTTAGACCCTGCCCATTGATTATATTACCAGGTTTAGACCCTGCCCATTGATTATATTACCAGGTTTAGACCCTGCCCATTGATTATATTACCAGGTTTAGACCCTGCCCATTGATTATATTACCAGGTTTAGACCCTGCCCATTGATTATATTACCAGGTTTAGACCCTGCCCATTGATTATATTACCAGGTTTAGACCCTGCCCATTGATTATATTACCAGGTTTAGACCCTGCCCATTGATTATATTACCAGGTTTAGACCCTGCCCATTGATTATATTACCAGGTTTAGACCCTGCCCATTGATTATATTACCAGGTTTAGACCCTGCCCATTGATTATATTACCAGGTTTAGACCCTGCCCATTGATTATATTACCAGGTTTAGACCCTGCCCATTGATTATATTACCAGGTTTAGACCCTGCCCATTGATTATATTACCAGGTTTAGACCCTGCCCATTGATTATATTACCAGGTTTAGACCCTGCCCATTGATTATATTACCAGGTTTAGACCCTGCCCATTGATTATATTACCAGGTTTAGACCCTGCCCATTGATTATATTACCAGGTTTAGACCCTGCCCATTGATTATATTACCAGGTTTAGACCCTGCCCATTGATTATATTACCAGGTTTAGACCCTGCCCATTGATTATATTACCAGGTTTAGACCCTGCCCATTGATTATATTACCAGGTTTAGACCCTGCCCATTGATTATATTACCAGGTTTAGACCCTGCCCATTGATTATATTACCAGGTTTAGACCCTGCCCATTGATTATATTACCAGGTTTAGACCCTGCCCATTGATTATATTACCAGGTTTAGACCCTGCCCATTGATTATATTACCAGGTTTAGACCCTGCCCATTGATTATATTACCAGGTTTAGACCCTGCCCATTGATTATATTACCAGGTTTAGACCCTGCCCATTGATTATATTACCAGGTTTAGACCCTGCCCATTGATTATATTACCAGGTTTAGACCCTGCCCATTGATTATATTACCAGGTTTAGACCCTGCCCATTGATTATATTACCAGGTTTAGACCCTGCCCATTGATTATATTACCAGGTTTAGACCCTGCCCATTGATTATATTACCAGGTTTAGACCCTGCCCATTGATTATATTACCAGGTTTAGACCCTGCCCATTGATTATATTACCAGGTTTAGACCCTGCCCATTGATTATATTACCAGGTTTAGACCCTGCCCATTGATTATATTACCAGGTTTAGACCCTGCCCATTGATTATATTACCAGGTTTAGACCCTGCCCATTGATTATATTACCAGGTTTAGACCCTGCCCATTGATTATATTACCAGGTTTAGACCCTGCCCATTGATTATATTACCAGGTTTAGACCCTGCCCATTGATTATATTACCAGGTTTAGACCCTGCCCATTGATTATATTACCAGGTTTAGACCCTGCCCATTGATTATATTACCAGGTTTAGACCCTGCCCATTGATTATATTACCAGGTTTAGACCCTGCCCATTGATTATATTACCAGGTTTAGACCCTGCCCATTGATTATATTACCAGGTTTAGACCCTGCCCATTGATTATATTACCAGGTTTAGACCCTGCCCATTGATTATATTACCAGGTTTAGACCCTGCCCATTGATTATATTACCAGGTTTAGACCCTGCCCATTGATTATATTACCAGGTTTAGACCCTGCCCATTGATTATATTACCAGGTTTAGACCCTGCCCATTGATTATATTACCAGGTTTAGACCCTGCCCATTGATTATATTACCAGGTTTAGACCCTGCCCATTGATTATATTACCAGGTTTAGACCCTGCCCATTGATTATATTACCAGGTTTAGACCCTGCCCATTGATTATATTACCAGGTTTAGACCCTGCCCATTGATTATATTACCAGGTTTAGACCCTGCCCATTGATTATATTACCAGGTTTAGACCCTGCCCATTGATTATATTACCAGGTTTAGACCCTGCCCATTGATTATATTACCAGGTTTAGACCCTGCCCATTGATTATATTACCAGGTTTAGACCCTGCCCATTGATTATATTACCAGGTTTAGACCCTGCCCATTGATTATATTACCAGGTTTAGACCCTGCCCATTGATTATATTACCAGGTTTAGACCCTGCCCATTGATTATATTACCAGGTTTAGACCCTGCCCATTGATTATATTACCAGGTTTAGACCCTGCCCATTGATTATATTACCAGGTTTAGACCCTGCCCATTGATTATATTACCAGGTTTAGACCCTGCCCATTGATTATATTACCAGGTTTAGACCCTGCCCATTGATTATATTACCAGGTTTAGACCCTGCCCATTGATTATATTACCAGGTTTAGACCCTGCCCATTGATTATATTACCAGGTTTAGACCCTGCCCATTGATTATATTACCAGGTTTAGACCCTGCCCATTGATTATATTACCAGGTTTAGACCCTGCCCATTGATTATATTACCAGGTTTAGACCCTGCCCATTGATTATATTACCAGGTTTAGACCCTGCCCATTGATTATATTACCAGGTTTAGACCCTGCCCATTGATTATATTACCAGGTTTAGACCCTGCCCATTGATTATATTACCAGGTTTAGACCCTGCCCATTGATTATATTACCAGGTTTAGACCCTGCCCATTGATTATATTACCAGGTTTAGACCCTGCCCATTGATTATATTACCAGGTTTAGACCCTGCCCATTGATTATATTACCAGGTNCATGCATGTGTATCTCATGGAGCTGCACATTTTGAGTGCTGAAAGGTCAAGGTCATGGTCATCCTTCAAGGTCAAAGGTCAATTTTATGGGTCAAAATTGCTCATTTTGGCCATTACTTCTGCAATATTCAACATAGCAACTTGGTATTTGGCATGCATGTGCATCTCATGGAGCTGCACATTTTGAGTGGTGTAATGTCAATGTCAAGGCCATCCTTCAAGGTCAAAGGTCAAATATATGAGTCAAAATCGCAATAGGGGACATAGTGTTTCACAAACACATCTTGTTAGTATATGACCTTGAAGTATGACCTGTACCTTGAAATGTCACCGATGAATATATTCAGCTGTATGAGTTACACATGCATGTAAAATATGAAGTATCTGTTTCAAGTGGTACTGACGTTTTGGCATATTTAAAATAACAGATTTTAACCTTTGTAATTGACCTTAGACCTTTCATGATGACCTTGACCTTAACATTGTACCCCTTAAAATGTGCAGCTCCATGAGTTACACATACATACCAAATATGAAGTTGCTAGCTGCAATAGTTGTTAAGAAGCTATAGTGTACATGTATATTGAATGAGCGATTTTGACCCATATATTTGACCTTTGACCTTGAAGGATGACCTTGACCTTTCACCACTCAAAATGTGCAGTTCCATGAGATACACATGCATGCCAAATATCAAGTTGCTATCTTTAATATTGCAAAAGTTATGGCCAATGTTAAAGTTGACGCAAACAAACCAACAAACCAAACCAACAAACAAACCAACAGACAGGGCAAATACAATATGTCCCCCAGTATTGACTGGGGGACATAAAAATAAATATTTGTGTGTTTTATAACCATGTTTAAAAAAAATAAAAAAATTAGGGGGTCGGGGGTTGAGAGGGGGTATAGTGTAGGGGTGTGGTCATTTATTAGATGATCTTTCAAAAATAAGAAAACAATGGGAAAACAAAAACATTTTTTGTTTGGGGGGGGGATTCTGGGTTGGGGCATGGGGGATGGTGGAGTATATTGTGGTATGTAAGGTCAGGGTTATTTTGTCAAGTGATGAATCAAATCTGATCATAAATAAAGAAGTTACGGCAATTTAAGCAAAATTTAATAATTTGAGAGTCAAGGTCATTCAAAGGTCAAGGTCAAAATCAACTTGCCATGTACAGTACCCTCATGACAGTATGAAAGTATTTGAAGTTTGAAATCAATAGCCTTGATACTTTAGAAGTATAGTGGATCTAAACACAACATTTGACTAAATATTCAAAGTTACTAAGTCAAAAAAGGGCCATAATTCCGTACAGTCCCCTTCTGGTAATTAGCGAGTGTTCCAAGTCTGAAAGCAATAGCTATGATACTTTTGGAGTAATGTGGACCAAAACATAAAACTTTACGAAATTTTCAATTTTCTAAGTATAAAGGGGCCATAATTCTGTCAAAATGCCAGTCAGAGTTACATTACTTTGCCTGCACAGTCCCCTTATGATAGTAAGTAAGTGTTGCAAGTATGAAAGCAATAGCTTTGATACTTTAGGAATAAAGTGGACCTAAACACAAAACTTAACCAAATTTTCAATTTTCTAAGTATAAAAAGGGCACATAATTCTGTCAAAATACCAGCCAGAGTTATCTACCTTTGCCTGCCCAGTCCCCTCATGATAGTAAGTAAATGTACCAAGTTTGAATGTAAAAGCGTTGATACTTTATGAGAAAAAAGGACCTAAACACAAAACTTAATCTGACGCCGATGCAGATGCCGACGCTCGGGTGATGACAATAGCTCAGATTTTTTTTTCAAAAAAATAGATGTGCTAAAAAACTAAATGATGGAAAAGTAATACTTTAAAAACAGTTAAAAGTATGCATAGTATTTTTCAAAGAAATTAAGTTTTTTATAAATAGTTTTTGTGTCAACGTACTCTGAGTATTATTTTTATCATACTAGGAACAGATGTTCTTGTAAGCGGCTGTAAGTGAGTGGGTTTATTTAATAATGAAGTAGCCACTTCACAGACCACTAGACCGCCATACAAAGAACTTCATTTCCATGTAAGTCCCTCTCAGGCTATAGACGTGACCTAATTTTAAAGGACATTGCTAAGATCTTAAGTGCACACAATAAGTGTAGTACATTTCTAAACTTATGAATTTGAGCCTCACTCTGGGAAAACAGGGCTTAATGCATGTGCGTAAAGTGTCGTCCCAGATAAGCATGTGCACTCAGCACAGGCTAATCCGGGACGACACTTTCTGCCCCAAACTGGATTTTTGCAAAGAAGAGACTTCTTTTAAACAAAAAATTAGATTAGCGATATAGGGCCATCATGGCCATTTTGTTATATTAATTTATACTAATTAATATTGATTGATACATTGAATTTGTTATCAGCTACCACAAGGTTGGGGTAGTTTTCTGCTTGACATACACAGATGTTAACATCATCAACCAGCTATCCCAGGCCAAATCAGTAACATACACCGAAATAGCAAGCAGCATCTTTGAACATATAAAGACACCAACTGTAGTTGAATTGTTTACTTCCTTCTTTTACCAAATGAGCAAAATGCGTTGTTGACATGTTAATAGATTGATCATAAGAGGCTTGCCATTGGACAAACAGGATAACAGTGAGTGGTTGTAATTGTTATCAAGAGGACCAAAACTTCCTCATACTCATAAGTTCTTATCAAAGTCCAAATACTTTCCATTTATAGGTGGTGCATCAATTGCTTTCTACGTAGCTCTTCACAATCAACATGGTACAATAAACAAAACACTTCAGAGCTAATTTCCATGTCTTTCATAGATGTGAAAGTGTTAGAGTAAGATAATCAGTTTCAAGGAAATGGCTAGTCAACAGTAAAAGTTATTGTGATGCTTGATATCAGATCACTTGGGCTGGGCCCCTGTTGTTAAATTCCTACGCAAAACTGAGCGCCAACCCTTTGTTTACTTCTTATCAACCCCTTGAGGATGTTGAAAATATTATTGGCTGATGCAGCAGATAAAGTCAATACATCTGGCACTTATTAAGTTAAATAATGTGGGTAAAATAGCTGTTTCAAATCATTCTACATTTTATAACAAAAGGGTTAGTGTTAGGATTAAAAAAAACAACAACAACATCATTTTACAGTTGTAAACAAAATAAGAATACTTATGTTTTTGTTGTGTATCTTATATTAGTTTTATGATTGCCTTTATCAACTCAGTATGCCTTTTTACAGGATAATGTGTCTGTTGTAAACAAACAGTTGCAAACCCTAAATTGATTATATA